>JANHFX010003146.1:32737-53336 GCA_027560015.1 Chloroceryle amazona | reverse complement strand
CCAGGCTGGATGGGACTCTGAGCAACCTGCTCTAGTGGGAGATGTCCCTGTCTATAGCAGAGGGGTTGGAACTAGGTGATCTTTAAGGTCCCTTCCAACCCTGACAATTCTATGATTCTATGAAAGTAAAAGAGTTTTAGAAGTATCTGAAATACTCAAATGTTGCTACATAAAACCCAATACTTTACAAATAATTTACAGACCCTGACATATTATCATTAATTACAGAAAGCAGTATGTTTGGAGAGCAGTTCTACAGCGTTTACCAACATAAAATACAATGCAAGATACTTGTAAGAAACAAGGATATTGCATGTCAGTGAACGCAGAGACTCCATTTGATAAGAATGTCAGAGCTCATAAGAGAACATTCAAGGCAAGGATGAACACTATCATCACATCAAGCGACGGCGAACTGTGGACAAAGATGAGTAAGATTATAAAATGTAGCAGGTCTCAAACTTATTGCTGCAAACATGAAAGAACCAGCACTTCTAGAATTCAATGAAGCCATTGGTTTGATCTTTTGATGACTATGAGTCAATGATATACTTCCTAAAATTAGTCCCTGCGCTACTTGTCAATACATACTTCAAATTCTCACAGGATTTATCATGCAACTATATGTAGATTTCGCAATCTAAGTTCTCCCCTCCTTATTGTATCACAGAAGTAAAAATAGGTAGCCAGGACCAAAGATGACTTCTTTATAAAGAAGAAATTCACACATGTGTTGCAAGTGTACTGTTGGGAAGGTCTCTTCCTTCAAATGAAAGCCTCTCTGAAAAATGTAGTTACTCCCAGAACTTTGTAGGAATTAAGCCATTTTTTTGTTTGTTTGTTTTTTTGGGGTTTGTTTTTGTTTGTTTTTTTTTTTTTCTTTCAGTCTGTATCTCCCATGTTCTGTTGAAGTAACCTACTCAATCTCCGCAAGGCATTTAGGGGAAAAAAGTGAGGTGTGAATATCAATATGGAAAAAGTATTAGCTATCAGTTCCTCAGGCAAATAATCAAGTGTAGGGAGGGCTGTCATCTTTACCACAAAATACAGCATGTCTGTTTAGCTCAGACTTCCTAGAAGTGAAACTGAAGAGCTACATGAGCTCTTTTTATCTATTTGAAACCAAAAAACTCTGAAGAGAAATGCTCGAATTCTTGCAGGCAAAAGGAAAAAATTTGGCCGGATCCACAATTTAGTTTTCCGTAAGGGAATTGTATTAGAATGTGAAATAGTAATTTAAGGATCCTGAATCTCCACTCTCATAGTTTATTGAAAACACTGAAGAAAAACCTATTTTAGAGAAAGTCCACTGCTTGAATAAAAATGATACTGAACTGATTTCCATTGGATACACAGGCTCCACAAAGTCTTTTGTGGAAGTAAAACAGATAGTCCTTCGTTATAAATCAAATTATAGAAAAGCCAACATTTGTCTAAAATAGAAGTGTAATAAAATCTACATGAACATTAATCCAGTATTTTTAATGTCAACTGTTGTTGCAATATCAAATGGAGAAGAATGACTCAGGTGGTGCAGAGGGACAGAGTTAGAATTCTGGGACATGAGTTTTGTTTTCACAACAAATAAAAATTTCTTGGTGATAAACATATACCAGTCTACCAGTTTTAAATCTTCAGCAGGCTAGTTTTCAATCTACCAGTAGAGTGGGTTTATAAAACCATTCATCACTTACTGGATTCTAGAGTAGATGGAACAATCTTTTATGACATAGTCAGCGTTGATTGCTTCACATATCAAAAGTTTCACAAAGTGGGATCACTGTTCTTCGCAGAAAGCTAAAATACCACCTGGAACAGAGTGCTAGAGCAGACTGTGCACTGCTGCACGGACAGTAAAGATTATTTCTGTATTTATGGGGCCATGTAGCAAGAAATCTCAAAAGCATGTTCTGTCTAACTTCAGTGATTCCAGAAATTGTTCAAAACTTACAAAATGGGCAAGCATCTCCCGGTCAGTTGCAAACAGGTCACCACAAGTGACAGAAAATATCATGACATGATGATTGGGTTACTGAAAAATAAGGAAAACTTTCCAGTTACCTTTTTTACAGTCTTGTCAGGTTCAAGAGCAATATCTGGAATGTTGGCATCCACCATGAGGGAAAATAAGTTCAAGATTAAGTTGGAATACCTAAGCAGAAAAACAAATTCAGTAAAACATTTTGAAAACTGTACAAAAAGGATTTTATAAACAACTTTAAGAACACAACATCATCTTCCTATGAATCAGTAATGGTTCAGTGGAGGTGCATTCATAGCACCTTAGATTAATGTATTTTTGTTAAAAACACAAGATATCTGATATTGATAGTGAGAGTTTAACCCTCAAATTGTCTCAAACTGCCAAAATGCAAAAACCTGCCAAAAAACAGCTCAGCTTGTGTTATGACTTTCTAAAAACTGTCAGAACACTTGTATTTGAAGTGTCTCTGAATGAACGTGATTTCATTTATTGCAAGAGTTAAGGCTATTTTCTTACCTCAAATATGACAACTAAATGCTAGAATATTGAATTAACCATTATTTTTTAATAAAAAGGATATTGGTGTTACAGCATTATTAATTCTCATTCAAACAGCTGAAGTCTTCACAATTACAGGAAATTATTTTTCAAGTTGCTGAAACGGCTTTTGCCGTAACGAGTTGAATATAAGTGATTTAACCAGATCCAAGTCTGCAGTTCCTCAGCTAAGCTACAGTAACATTGTAAGCATACTAAACTTAAGTAGTATGAATGTCATTTATAACCATTAAAAAGACAACACAGGGTACATTTTTCAGTTCTAATGTGGTGGTTTAAGTACTTGCACATCTTTTAAAGAACACTGTTTTGCCCTTGCAGGAAATTACCTCTAAGTTGTTTTTTTGAAAGGATAATTTTCAAGCTGTTCGACATTAACTGAAACTTCCCTTCCTCTATAAAGAGATCTAGTCCCCTTTCAGAGACAAAGTATGTAACTGACTTCAAAATCTGAAATATTGCTTTGCTAAGAGCACTAGGAGCTTCACAGATGATAAAAAATGAATTCTTAGCAGAAAAATGTGTTTATTAGCAAGCTACTGAAAATATATATATATGCTGACAAGTGCAAGCAGTAGACAGTATTAACTACACAAAAGGAATGCTTCATAGCTGTATTTTACAAAGTAAATACTGCTCGACAACAAGACCACAAGTCTCTAGAAAAGCAAAATTCCATCAAGAACTCTTGACAACTCATTATTATCTGGAACTATCACTATCTAACACATTCTAATACAAGTTTTTACTCTCCATAACACAAACATTCAAAATAAACTGGGCAAAAATCTTCAGCGTCTGATTTGTTTCAGCCGTTCTACTTCACTTCCCAGGGGCAAGGAGCTGCAATCAGGAAAATTAACACAGGTCTCCAATTTATTAAAAAAAAAAAAAAGGAAAAGGAAAAGTTACACTTTTTGTTTTGGATATGGCTAAGAAATCTGGCAGTCAAGTTGCTTTGGTGCCAGGAACAGACATCACAGGTGTCAATGGATTTTTTTTCTATTTGCTTGAAACAAGCAAATCTCACTTGAAGCATACTTTAATATTGTAGCCACATTCTCCCAAGTCTCTTCCTAGGTCATTGGTATCTTCCCTTTGAACTGACCTAGGAGTCCAGAGTCTCAGAGTTCTTGATTCACACAGAGGAATCTAAGCTTGAGCACTACACGTTAGTAGTGGTGTTCAAGTGATGGATGTTTGTTTGCTAGATGTCAGTTAAGAGCTGGATCTGTTCCACACAATGAAGAAGTCTCTTGTAGTAAAACTACTGGAAGCATAAGATCAACTACAGAACCTCATTAAAAATAAAAAAAAAAATAAAAGTTTATTTTGAGGGGAGTATGGAGTGGGAAGAGAAAAATTAGGATAGAGTTGCACCCTTATGCTATCTGCAGGTCTCTCCTCTGCCCCTCACACTCAGTAATCAACTAGATGATGGTCTGAAAAGAACTTAAGTAAACTTGTTAACTGCCTCTGTGATCCTTCTCATATTTCACTTTTTTTTTAGAAAATGTGTTAAAAAAATGGGACTTGACAACAGAGGTAAATGGAATGCTTGACCTCCATCCACAGGCAGAACAAACTAGAAGCTCTGTTTTTCTAGGTTGAAGAAGCTTCAGTTAAGCACCTACACCGATCTCTAAATACTTCTCATGTAAGCACATTCTTTATCAAAGCTCAGCACTGTCAACTTCTGAGAACAGCAACTTTTGGTTTTAAGTGATTAATATCTCATCAAATATATGCTTGATCCACATTCCTTCATGTATTTTTTCAAAATTTAATGGCCATTTTGCATACAGATGTCCTAAACCAACCAAATACTCAGCTTGTTGACATCGCAATACAACTTTGAAGCCACAGACTTCCCCTGCAAACATAGGACAGGACAGCATACTGTTACATGCAGTCCCAAACTAAAGCCTTGTTTATGTGGTTTAATTAAAAAGTATTTAAAAAGTTTAAAATGCAATTGCTTGTTCTGCATAACAACCTGGGACCCCCTCCCAGACTGATTTCTTCTCAAGGCTTTATACACTCCCCAGTGACTATCAGCTCCCAGTTAGCTATACTAAACAATGGCATTTATTCTTCTAACAGTATCTCCCTGCAGACCACACTCAAGCAAAACTGAATTGATCCCGCTCAGTTTCACTTTTGCTCCTTCCTCCTTCCTTTTCACCATCTACCCCCAGCTTTTAGAAGACTATCTACACCCTGCACTATCTAGACACTGCAGAGCCTAGCTACTGCCTTTCCAAAGAATCAGCACTTCTCAAGGGCTTTCACAGCTTTCCACTTGTTGCCTATAGTGTTTTCATTTTGATGTACACAGGCTCCCCTGTGAACTATACCACTAAGAACAGACTGGCTCCAGATGGATATTCCCATCCATAAAAGCAAGTCTCACACCAAACTACAGCTTCTGCCTGCAGTTACTTCCTATTGCTTTGTATATGCCCAGTAACTCAAACTGAAAGCTTCTCACATGAGTAACATGGGCAAACCCTCATTTGTGAGGGAACAGTACAATCTAGAACCTCATCCTGGAAAAAACTCTTTAAATTTTGTGCCTGGATTCTTCTCTGCTAGATCCTGCTGAGGGTGTATAAACTGGGAACTCTCAGAGGAAGGGAAATGCTGCTGCACATTAGAGCTTGAACCCCTTTCTCAGTGTGTATACTGAAGGTATAAAAGGCTGCTACAGCGCAAGTGAGGATCCAAGTTCTGCTGGCAGCCACAGTTTGCACACATTCAGCAGAAAGGCTGCTCCTTCCTTACAGCACTGCTTGACAAATGACTGATTACTGTTGTCCTAAGAAGTGGAAAGCATCTCCCCTGAAAAGAAAAACAAAGCCAACAAAAACACTACACACTAATGATCATATGCAAAACTGCTTCCAGTGTTGGGAGATGGAATGAAGGTTGGACTTGATGATCCTAGAGGTCCTTAACACCCATAATTCTAAAACAATCAACAAAACTATTTTTCAAATACTAAATTTTAAATTATTTGTTTTCACTATGCAACACCAGGAATCCTGCAACAGTGAAATGTAACACTGAGATATGGCACTTTGAAGACGTAGAGAACTCCAAGGAAATAAAGAAGAAAGAATAAACTGCAAATTAAAAGAGATGACAGAGTTTGCATTTTGTCTTAGCAATCAGAGATTATAATTTCAAACTACTTACCCAGTAGTATTTGTGAAAAGGTTTGTGTCAACATGCAGAACTGTTAGAACTAAGCCATTCCACCTCTAATTATCCTTTTTTCAATATGCAAATAATCATAATAATTTCTAGTTCTAGCTGCTTATACTTACAATAATACTAATATTATCCTATGCTATCTGTTGAAAGCCTTAAGGATGTTTATCCAGAACATTTAAAAATAATTTCTTATTAAACTGAACAAATATTGGAGAGGCTATAATTATGACTACAATCTCAGACATTAAAAATGAAACCATCTTGATATACAGTTTAGTTTTATACCCAAATTACTGCTATATTCCATACTTAATGTTGATCTTTGTAGAAAATCATTACGTAAGTTAACACAATGGATAATCATTCACTGACACAACAGACTTTTCTATTGAAAAAGCTAGGTTTAAACGAAAACAAATACTTCACAGATAAGAAATACAGTATTAAAGAACAGTTTTAACCAAAATTTAGACCACCGAGTATACATTAGCCTTTCTGTTTGTTCTCCAAGTCATGAATATTGTTTGCTAATAACATGTCACTGTTTTTTCATGCTAGTGAATTGCTTTAAACCCATTAAGAATGTCACTTCATAAATCAACTCCTTACTCCTTCTCCTTTTAACAAGTGGAGAACTGCTTGCAGCATTTTTATTTCTTATCACTGACTGCCTGCTTTTCATATCACACGTATTTTTCACATAATGCTTTTCATATTACTACTTTTTCCACAGATTCGGAGGTTTACCTTATGTGATCTTGATACTAAAAGCATAATTGTTTCATCTCCAATGCAGATATACTAAAAATCGAATCACTGGACAGACCAAGAACACTACATTCTGTTCAAACAGAACACAGCTAAGCTGCTCGGCTCAGAAAGCTGGTAGTAAGTAACACAGTCAATGAAAAAGAATGAAGGTGATTCAAATTTTAAAGGATAGATCTGTTTGTAAATACAGCCTAAAGAGGTTTTAACTGTCACAGTTCTAGGTATCTACAGAAACTCCTAACATACTTGACTGTCACTACAAGTAGCTGATTTTTGTCTCGCAGGAACTGAACCCAACTAAGCTTACATGTGCATCATCTTCAAGCCAAAGAATTGGATCGTCACTAATCTAAACTGAAGGAAGATAATGCGGCAAGTCAGTAATGACTTAAAAGTGAAAAGGAGTTACTTGATCACCAATAATCAGAGAAAAAAAAGTCTTTAAAGTGGAAGAACGTATCCAAACCCCATGATATAATTTAATATCCCACAGGAGTTATGAAAAAAAAAGTTATTTAGGTTATTCAACAAGCAAAATCTGGAGCCTTAACTGGAGGACAATTACATACAAACTCCACATTTCTCCAGTGCTGCAAATTTTTCATTACTTTGTTTCATACAATTCTTGTGCATATGTTCAGATTTCAAACAACTTTTGAATTTGAAAGAAAGATTTTCTCTGATTTATTTAATCCTCTCTTGTTTTACAGAAGCTCTAATGAATTTTAGAATAAAAAAAGTGTTGATACCTGCGGAGATGGAGAAAGGCTGTGTAGCACTGCTTACGGAACTCTTGGTACTGTTCACTCTGTGTGCCTCCCATACCCTCCACCATCTCCTTATTCAGCTTCATAGGTGGAGGTAGAGGCTTAGGGTCCCGACCCAAAATATAACCGAAGTCAATGTGAAACAGTTTACCTGTAGAAGGAAAGGCAAATACTTCAAATAGTATCAAATCTTGATGTAAAACTTGGAGAAAAAAAAAAAGGTCTTTAAGTGCAAGCTCTAGAAGATGCTAACCAGCACTCCAAAAAATACAATTCACTGCTGTCAGTAAGGCTTATAACAATGTATTTTATATCTTCAGCTGCCCATTTGAAGTTAAGGGTTTAAAAAAAAAAAGTAAAGCTGATTTCAAATTCCTTAAGAGTACTAGAGTACTAAGAAACAAGATGAGGTCTCCTGCCTTTATTTATAAACAAATAAATATATATTTTTTAAGCAGATGGACTATTTTCACAAAGATTGAATCAATGTTGAAACTGCTTAGTAGGTATTACATGCACCACTCTATAATAGATACTACTAATTCTTTGCACCTTCTATAGAATTTGTTGGCAAATCAAGATCTTAAGACACACACTGCATTGCTTTTAGCATCCCATTTGGCTGCTGTGGCATGAAGCATATTGGTTTAGTCCTATGTTAAGCTTACCAAAAGGAAAGTAAGACTCACAGTCCAAAGAATGACATTTTGAAGCCACTAAATACCAAATACGATTTCAAAGCTGTTTCAAAATTCTTTGAGTTAAGGTTACAATTTTTCAACAGTTTTCAAATATATTAAAGAAACAACACCACAATTCCAAATCTGCAATTGTATTTCAATTGTGCCAAAGTCTGTCATACACTTTTTTCAGTACTAATATGCAAGAGTTAACATCTCTTGATCACGGTCTTTCTCTTCTCAGATCAAATGACTACATATAAATGAAATCTGTTATTTCCTTAAGACAGAGAGAAGCCATCTTCCTGAACTCTGCAATAATGAGTAAGCAGGAAGTAAAATAGGAAGTAGAGCAGTTTTACATCCAAAGGAAAGCTACCCAGTGACATTATTAAACTTATGTCTTGTATGGCTAGTTCATAGAAGAGAATGTAGATACAAGACGGAAGATCATCTGAGCAAAAAGGTAGAAAATTACTAGCATGACTGTTATCTAGACTCACAGCACAGAATGTACACGAGAGTCTTGCTTCAGAATTACGGCGCTGAACAGCGCTGTGGACAGAGACCTGTTTGCCAAGGGGTATTTTAACCTGCAGCATCTCTATTAATTTTAGTATTTTCATAAGCTTAGGTGCTCAGCACTCTTCAGAAAAATGCAACAGTCAGTATTTTTAAATTAGTCACCCTTCTTTGGCCATTTAATTAAATAATAATGTTCTATGATTTGAAAAGGATGCTTGAGATCTGTCATAAGCACTCATATTCAACCTAAGAAACAAATTCCGTCACCACCAATCTTCTCAGGGAGATCACAAGGATGATTAATAAGCAGGCGAAGTATTTGCTAGTTGATAAATGCCACAACCGTTACATTTTGCATCCTTAATTGTGATACAAAAAAAACTCCCTTCAGTAAGTTCTTTCAAGATCTTACAGGAGTTACTTTTAGAGCTCATTTCTGTATGCTAACTTCTTGAAGAGAGCACTTTGATATGTACACCCTGCTCAACACCCATAAGTTACAAAAAATGTTTAATTAAGAAGTTTGGGGGATCTGTTTTCTGTTCACTTATTCAAACCTGTCACCTTGACGAGTCAAGAGACAACATCTTGAATAAAACAGTAACTCCTGTGGCAGTAATTAATTTTTTTTAGTTTGCTCTGGAAATAGGGAATAAGAGACAATAATTAATAATTTAAACTGTTAAAAAAGATGCATCTAAAACATTTAAAAACATTTTAAGAGCTGAATGATATATATTCCTATAAATTAAATACATACCAAATACTTCACTTGTGCATTTTTAGGAATTAAGTACAAAAGAAAGTATAAGATTAAGCCATTCTGCATTAACATTGGTTTCCCTACATGTACTTCAGAATTAGCATTTTTAGGCTGAATTAAAATGTATGTCAAAAGCTTTTATTTAAATATATTAAATATATTTAGCAATTTTTAAATCCATGTAGTAAAACTGGACTTAACCCATCTCCATTCGTGCAGCTCCTCCAGGTTCCATTAAATCAGCATACCATATTACAGAATACAGACAAAACGCTCCCCTTGGTGCTTGCCTGAAGCAGCTACACCAGTAAAGACCAACCAGCCAGCCTGAGGGAGTACTGTGGTTTCAGAGCTTTCTACAGAGAAGCCAGAATTATGTTCTCCTCCAGGACTTTACTACAAGTGGAACAACTGAAGAACAAGCCTGCTTTGGACAGCCAAAACTGGTTGTGTATTTAATACTGAAAATTAGGTGACACTTATATGATTATATATATTAATGAATAATAAAATGTATCAAATTAATAAACCTCATGATTTGATTTTTTTTTAATACTAAGCTACAAGATTAGTGGCCATTTGACACTTTCATTCACATCAGGGTATAATACAGGGTATAACATCCCACTTCCACAATATCAATGAATTCAATGAGATTTTCACCCAGTGTAAGTTCTATTACAAGAATGAGGTTGGAGAAAGGTTTTTGGTACGTATTTGACAAGGTGTAGTGCCAGAAAATACTAGACAGTAGCAGAAAGAGCAGGTTAATAGCATACTGTCTCCTAAAATAGCAATCACTCCTGATACTCACCTGGAAGGACAAAGGCAATTTATGAATTATTTTTTTGTCAACATAAACATGTCTGGGTTTTTTTTCTTCATGAGCACAGCTCCTTGAAACACTACACATTTGAAATCTGTCAGCTGCAGGTATGACAATACTTATAAAAATAACCTTGTCTAGTAGTCATAAGTGAAACTCAGTCTACAGAAGAATCTGTACCCTAGTTGGGCAGGTGTTGACTAAGTTTCTTAGAATCATATAATTATTATGTTGTGGAGCATCATACAATTCACACAGATTATATTTCAAAGTTCCTGAAAGTTACATTATTTTGTTGTTAAGAAGCATCCTTTTTCAACTGAATTTAGAAGATGACTCTCCTAAACCATTATTTCACAGAATCGTTAAGCTTGGGATGGACATCTGGAGGACATCTGGTCCAGCCTGTGGTCAAGCAGGGCCACTTAGAGCCATCTGCCTTGCCTAGAAACATGTCCAGTTTCTGACTACCTCCAAGCATGGAGACCGTGACACGTCTGGACATCCTGTGCCAGTGCTCCATCATCCTCACTATGAATAATAATTCATGAGTGTGGTATTTATATACAGTTATCATCTAATCCTCCCAGTAAATTGAACTGCTTGAGACTTTGAAATTCCATGTTTTTTAAAACAATTACATTTCCTAACTTCAATATACAGTAATAGTGCTATAACACATACACTATGATCTTTTAGGCCATGATGTTTATACTTCAGCTTCTCATCCATGTTCTTCAGATTAATTGCATCTTTATTTAAAAGGCTCTTTATTATTAGAAATCCAAAGACAACACTGGACTTCTAGCTTTGGTTTATTATTGTTCCTGAATGACTGCTAAATCATATGGGTGAAGGTTGTTTTTTTTTTATTTTACTCTTCTTTTAATCAAAAAGAGAAGTTACTTAACAGGTGAAACCAATTTCATCCTTTAAGTCTCCTACATTCTTGTCTAGATATAATAAAGGTCTTGTATTTCTAATGTTTAGACACTGAAACCTTTAGACATCTATTTAGAAATGTGAGTTACTTATAAAAATAGGAAATTTTGTGCATCTGAGAAAACAAAACGTTAACAGTTCAGAAAACACTTGGGAGACCACAGACAAGCATGCATGAAGTTCCTGTCCTGTTTCGAGGTTAGGAGCAGGACTATATGTAGGCACCTATATGAAGCTGAAGACAGCTTTGGATAACATTTCTGATGTTGGAAGTGCCTCACTCCTCAAAGTCTAAAATATGACATTACCACTCTTTCAGGAAGCAGGAAAAACAAAACAAATACAACTTTGCTGGAAAGACTTGAAAAAAAGTCTCTCACCTTAAGTTAGGGCACTTTATTAGTGCCCTAATAATCACTCTCTATTCCCCACTTATTTTACTGTAGAAAAAGCAACATACAGTCATTAACTGTCTGGAAGAGAATGACATGTTTCAAGGAATACACAATAATGCAGCATGCACACACAAAATTATTTAATACAAAACCTAAAAGCCAATACTGTTCTGTAGTTCAAAGGTGGCGGGATTTTTTGTTTTGTTGGTTTCTTTTTGTGTGTGTGTGTATTTGTTTGTTTTGTTCTGTTTTTATGAGGTTGACTACATTTTTCTACTGAACACCTGGTTTTCTAACATATGGAATAAAGAGGACAAGCCCTTGGAGAGTTCAAGGAAATGGCATCAAACATGGAAAGTCTCCCTGACTAGCAGTCACAGCACAAGGGATTTGAAAGTCCATCTCAGTTCCTTTCAGCCTTGACAGTGATCTTTGATTAACTGAAGCATGGACTTGCAAAGACTAAAAATGGCTATTTGGTGCTTTCAACAGACAGGGACATCTGACTGTGGCCAGAATGGATGATTTTTCCATTACTTTTACTGATAATGCCTAGATCTTAGTACAGGAGAAAACGTTCCCATATAGCAACACAGAAATTTCCTTAGTTCACCTAAGCAAAACACAAAAACTCTCAAGCTTTGAATTTCAATATATTTTCTGCAAACTGTAACTGCCATTATTATTTTAACCCGGCTTGTATAGAAAAAGTACAATTTAGTGACTATTTTAACTGAACTCCTATCTTAAATTTGACGCAAGGGGATGTGTTTAAAAGTCAGGTAGATGTGGTGCTTAGGGACATGGTTTCGCAGTAGACTTGGCAGAATTATGTCAATGGTTGGACTCTATCCCAAGGGTCTTTTCCAACCTAAATCATTTTACAAAAAACTCCTCTGATGAAAACGAGGGGATGGATACATGGGTAGTTTCCTGGATCTCCCAGAAATTTTTGATGCCACCATCAACATTTCTCCTTCATAAACAGAGCAGGATCATGTTGGAAAAAAAATCAGAATGCCTAATTTATTGTCATCCTTTTCATCAGCTACATGTGATAATTCTTCTATGATTACACAAAAATGGAAGAAAATAGCATGAATCATTAAGGACTTTTTCAGTATACAGGTTTTAAACTCGGTATGCAGCAACAGCTGGAGGTAAAGTTTATCAGTGTCATCCATATAAGGGGTAAAGGCCCAGTTTGTACTAAGCACTGTAATTTCCTCCTCCTTCCCCCATCACACCTTAAGCTGTTCATTCTCAAAATGCACTCCGTGGAGGCATATTGTAAGGGAAGATGTCAGAAATATATTGTTAAATGAGAAATACTCTAACATGCCTAGAAGAAAATGTTTTCGCAGGCCAAGAGATAGTTTATACTCTTTTTGGTAGGCATCACATTAATTGGAGCTGCATAGAGAAATCTAAAGAATAACAGTGTGTGTTAACTTTGTTATTTAAAAACATGCTCCTCTATCAAGACTATTAATATTTGAAAATTCCATTGTATTTTACATTCTACAGTAGTATGCAGCATTAATAAACATATTTATCACTGTACTTATCTAAGCACTGATATAGAAGGAGACTTTGAATCCTACTGTTTTTTTTCCATTATTGTCATTTTCAAACTTGCTTTTGGATAGATGATTGGAACTGAAAAGCAATGAAAGTGCAAACACATGGTGACTTCTCACATATAGAATTGATCAGCTCTTTGCTGTCTTACCTAGCAACCCTCTGAGACTGAAGAATAAATCAGATGTTAATTGGTGCACTTCACACTGAAGACAGACCATAGCTCTACCTCTAAGCACTAAATGAGAAGACAGTCCAGTTCCTTCACTTCTCTACAAATGATGCTAAAAGCAAATGTGGTTTTCAAGTTCTGACCTGTCCTTATAGACATTCATAACCTATTTTTACCAAGGGAGCAATTTTCTCTACTGCTACAGAGAGATTTCAGGTATAGATTTAAGCACCAGTATTTAAGGTACCTATAATGGAAACCTGAATTTACACATAGGTCCCTAAAGGTTATTGAAAGATTAAGCTGGCCAGTCACTAGAGTGAGCTATTTGGTCAGATGCACACTTCCAGTGCTACTCAAGAATGCCATCTGAATGTCTGGGATATCCTAAAATATCTATACATAGCCTGCAAATACAGCAACAGGACCTCTGTGGAACCTCTGTCTATCTATAAAGTAAGTTAAAGTTACTAGGACATATCAAATGAGACAAGAGACCTCACTTGTCTATCACAGCTGAAACACCATCTAATCTCCAGTGATGACTGTACTGTCTTAAGTCTTTAAAAGGCTAAGCAAACATTTTATCAGTAGCTAGACCACAACTCTACAATCAAAACTAAAATGGAGCAAATGCAGAAGAAAGTGTCTTCGAGTGAAGGCATGACATAACTGAAACACACAAGCATAACACATATTACATGAAAGTTAATAGAATTTGCACATCCAATATATATCACAATCTCGTGTATCACAATCCAGCTTCACAAACATCCACCTCTTCCTTCCAAGGCAACAAAGGGCACATTAGCTGGTAGGTCAGATACTGGCATTAAGATATAAACCAGTTGTAATCCTACAACAGAGCAGTGATATTACTTAAAGCAGTATCTTTTTATTTACAAGTCACAGTAATATATGCTGTTACAGATAAGGAAATATGAAATTAAAAATATATAGCAATTGATAATATATTTCATCTTCAGAAGAAGTTCTCAGAGAAAATAAATATTCATGTAATGCAATGATGGCTATAAATTATGGTTTATAGGTTACAAACTATGACAAATTTTGAAACTGATGCAACTATTCTTGGAATTTTTAACATCAGTGACAGATGAGCATGTTTCGACTGAAGGTTCCCTATACCTCTTTCCAAACAAGCTTCCACAGCTGCACTTGGACGTATACTGGTACAGCATTTAAAAATCTGAAAATCTAGACATCTGTTTAAGATTATTTAAACAAAATCACCCTATTTCTAGAACTACAGGCATAAAACAATCAAGACAGACAGAAATTACTTCACTCACATAAGACAGACGCTTTCATCCTGCAGTGCATGCTTATAACAGCTAGGTGGGAAACAATAACAACTATTAGAAGCACTGACATCTATACAGAATCACAGAATAATTCTTGTTGGAAGAGACCTTTAAGGTCATCAAGTCCAACTGCTAACTCAGCACTGCCAGGTGACCACTAAAGCATGTCCCTCAGCACCACACCTACATGTCTTAAATATTTCCAGGGATGCGGACTCCATCACTTCCCCGGGCAGCATGTGCCAACCCTTTTCATGAAGAGATTTTTCCTAATACCCAACCTAAACCTCCCCTGGAGCAACTTTTGATCATTACCTGGGAGAAGAGACTGACACCCACATGGCTCCAATCTCCTTTCAGGGAGTTAGAGAGCTCTCCCCTGAGCCTCCTCTTCTCCAGGGTAAACAAACCCAGGTCCCTTAGCTACCCTTTAAAAGACTCATGCTCTAGACCATTCCCCAGCTCCATTGCCCTTCTCTGGATGCACTCCAGCACCTCAGTGTCCTTTTTGTAGTGAAGGGCCCAAAATTGAACTCGGGATTCAAGACACAGTCTCACCAGTGCCAAGTACAGGGGGATAATCCCTGCCTTAGTCCTGCTGGTAACACTAGTGGTGACACAGACAGGATAATGGTGGCCTTCTTGGACACCTGGACACACTGCTGGCTCATATTTAGCCAGCTGTTGACTAAAACCTCCAGATCCTCCTTTGTCGTGCAGTTTTCAGTCTTACCCAAGCCTGACGCATTGCAGGGGGTTGTTATAACACAAGTGCAGGACCTGGCACTTGGCTTTGTTGAACCTCATCCCACTGGGCCTGACTTATCAATCCAGCCTGTCCAGGTCCCTCTGCAGAGCCTACCATCAAACAGATCAACACACCCACCTAACCTGGTGTAATCTGTGAACTTACTGAGGGTGCCCTCAATCCTCTCGTCCAGATCATTGATATAGATAATAAACAGAATTGGACCCAAGGCTGAGCCCTGGGGAAGACCACATGTGAATGGACACCAGCAGGATTTAACCCTATTCACCACCACTTTCTGGGCCACGTCATCCAGATAGTTTTTTATCCAGGAAAGAATATGCCCATCCAAGCCCTGAGCAGCCAGTTTCTCCAGAATGCTGTGGGAAACAGTGTCAACAACCACAGACTTTCCATCATTCAATGAGCAGGTCAGGGACAGAAAGATGATGCAACAATTCTATTGGAAGGGTTCCAACACAGATGTGGCTACATCCACAAAACTAAAAAGTTGAGCCAAAAAAAGGCAATGATAAGTATTGCCATAGAAATACAAGGGAAGTATGTGAACTAGAGCTGGTAGTCATCATTCTATATCCTACTGGAAAACTTCATTAAATAAATATAATGGGAAAGGATGTGTATATGATCATAAAATTCTGAGGGAAAATACTTAGAGCTTCCACTCTTCAAAAGAACAATGTAACTAGCTTTTTCCAACTTAAGCCTAAGGGATTCTCCGTAGAGAGAAAAGCCTTTGCAGCAAGTCTTTGTTTCATTTGAAACAGGGAAATTTCTCTTGATAGCTCAAAAAAAACCCCTCTTGGTATGTGACAGAGCACAGGGAGTAGTCAAAACCACTTTCAGACTCGGGATGTACCGTGGATTTGTGCTGCCCTCTGCTGTACTGCTGAAATTCTTACACTAAGCTGAACAGGCACTGTGCTGTGACTTTTTAACATAAGACACGCTACCCCAAATCAAAAGTATAAAATATTACTGCTCTGAGCACACAAACATTGCCTGCTATGGGAAGATTACACCCCTGACCTTAGATAAATGACAGTGACTTCTCAAGGCAGATTTTAAAATACCTGTTTGTATATTTCCAAGCAGATAGGGAAAAACACCCTTGCTTAAGTTGTTTCCCCATGTGCCTAATAGAGCAAGATTCTTTTACCCTCATCAAGGTCCAATGTTTAATTTTCTACTGTTTCAGACAGAGCATACCGATTCAGAGTAATACATGCATCAGCTTTATCTGTAAACTAGCAGGCCTTCCATGTGGATGTGTCTTTTCTCCAAACAACATTTTTTTTATTTACCTATTTCCTTGTCAATAAACATTTCACTTTATTGTAATACACTTTACCACAGCCCCTAACTCTTCATCATTATGTAATCAAGGCAATCAAGGCATTAGAGCTCCTATATGAAGCTGTAGTTAAAATGCAAGCAATAAATCTATAAAACCCAAAGACAACAAAACAAACAAGACCCACTTAACTGCAAAAGACTTTTCCCCTACAACAAAGGTTTTTGTTAACTGTTAAAACTTTGTGAATTTCATGCAGCTATAGAGATACTTATTTTCAACAAAAACACTTGAATTTTCCTCCACCCCAAGACGCTGATTGTCACAGATGAAGTAGCTTAATTTTCAAGTCCTTCATTTCCTCTAGTGGAGAAATCTTCTGTCTATTTAGAATCACCAGAATTATTCACTCTACCTGGTCTGTTAATCCAAACAGAGAGCAACAAATATATACCATTAAAAAAAAACAAAGTAAAGAAGTTAAGGAGAATGAAAATCTGTATCTGCTATTTTGAACTTTCAAGAATATATCTTGGGTTTTGCTGCAAACCCCAAAAAAGGATGTACTTGATTAATCAGTAACTTCCACTACTTTCTCTCCCCCAGCTGTGAACTTGTAATGAGTAGGACAACAAGGAATTTATTTCCTTCTTTGCTTTAAGAAAAGGCTTAACAAAGTATATATTGAGTATATATGGAGCTGAATGATCCAGTCAGCTCAGTTAGACTGATGATGAAACACTTGGATTTTTCCTGTGCAGTTGTTTGGTTTCATCAAGAACACAAGATTACTAGGGAATAGAAAATACTAAGTGAATCCTGCTCTGACATGTCTCACTTAAGCCCCACTTCTGGGACTTATATAAATTTCTTAGAAAAACATACAGACCTGGAAACTCACAGAAGTACCTTATTTAAAAGACAGTAAAATCAGAGACAAGAATTTCTGTGGACATCTCAGTGAAGTCATCAAGATTATACCCAATTCCATATGACTACCGATACTTGTCTAAACATCTACTGAATTTGGAATAGCATACATAAAAAAGCAGAATTATTTCACAATTATTAAAATACAGGTGGTAACCAGTTAGTATGTCTTGAATTTACTTTTTGATATGTTAAAAAAAAGCTACTGAACAGCAATGTAACAGTTTAATGGAAAATGGCTTGATAAAGAACAGTAAGAATACTTGTGATTGGAGTCACTTCACAAATATTTCTTAATGCTTCAGTTTTTTACAGCTTTGTACCAAGAGTTCTGAAGAAAAAAAAACACACACCAAAAAAACCCCACGAATAACAAAAAAACTTATTATTTTAGCCAAATTTAAGGCAACGTGAAATGTTTCTTGGTCTTAGGTATAAGCAGTTAAATCTTACCATATTACATGTCCATACTACTTCCAAAAAGGTATCATCACTCAGGAAAATTCTTGTGTTTAACAAAAAAACCCCAACTTACAGGTTTAGCTTTTAAGATAAACAATGTGATGGTAGAATACAGGGCTGCATAATAACCACCCAAGCACTGTATGAAAACCTTAGTGTTCATAAGCACACCTGTGCTGAGATCAAGTTAGATATCCATTAGCGACAGATGCATAAATGGCTCTTAAATTGACATCAAAACCATATACCAGATAGACATTATATGATATCATGCCTACTAATGTATTTAGAGAGAATTAATCTATCAACTGCCATTTTACACTACTAGTAGTTTAAACCTAAACTCTGATTCACTAGATCAAATATTGCACCACAGATGATAAAATATATAACCTCACATTTAAAAAAAAATATTCCAATCTATAAGACTCAGTGGGTAAAGAAAAATGGAGCAAAACAGTACCAACACATTAGAAATTAAACAACCGCTGTGATAAATTATACTGTAAAAAAGAATTACCTGTTTTTGTTAGCAAAAGATTATCCAGATGTCTATCTCCAACTCCAAGGATGTAAGTAATTACACAATAACCAGCTGTAACAAGGAAATTGTAAACATCAATATAAGTACCTTTCCTGTAGAGCAACAAGTTCTGCACAATTAACAACAGCATATGACAGTGTTTTCATCCTTGTTCACTAGTAATAAATACACCAGAGAGAATGGGGGCAGGGGTGGTGCTGGTAAAGAATAATCAAGATTATCAGCATTATGGAGAATATTTGAAATAATAAATTAAAATTCTGAAGTTTCTTCAGTACTGCTGAGATTTTGATTCCTTACCATGTTATTACCACTTAATTACCATGTTATTACCACCTTACCACTAAAAGCCAGTTCAATATTGGGAAGATGAAGTATGTGGAACAAAATGAATGCACACTTTTTGAACTGAAGATATTTTTAAGACAACTGTAAACAAGCACTAGATGATGATATGAATCTGAACATAGAAGTCAAAAGTATTCACAGGCTAAGCAGTAAGCTCAGCAGTAATAAACAGTAAACTGTTTTAATTGTCATTTTCACCCACTAACCAGAACAGTCTGAAACAGTTCTGTAGACTATCTCATCAGAAAGAAGGGGAAAGATGGCCACACTGAACCAGCAGCTGCATTTTGTGTTTTTTTGTGGGTTTTGGTTTTGTTTTGTTCCCCCCCCCGAAGAATTAAGATGCTTTTAATTTAGTGGACAGCAAATGTAGTATTTTAACATTGCTATCAATATACTGAAAAAAACTACACTGACACTTTTTGTCATCCAAATGGAACGAGAAGTTAAATGTAGGCTGTTGGCCAAAAAAACTCCCAATGCTTTAAAAATAAATCAAAATTTTATAGCTCAAACAGAAATGATTTATTGTTATACAAATGCTTTACATTTTCCTGCATTATAAATATCCTAACTCACAATGCAGAGCACAGAGGTAGGACTACTGCTAGAAAGCAGGAGTATTTAACTTCGTGTCCTTTAGGGAGAACAAGAAGAGGGCTGAGGCGAGAATTGTGTATGACATGACAGGCTTTGTCAAAATTATTATTTCACAGGGATTTTGACAGCAAATACATGCACAGTGCCCTGTCTGCAGTATCTAAACTGAAAGTCTCAATATCTCCTTTAAGATCTTTTATGTTTACGGCTTTAGTATCTGTCCTTTGTATTTCACACATGAAGTTACCAACTGTAAGACTTAACTTACCACAGCTCTTAACATATGTGTCCATCACCTCTGCACTTATTCCATGAGGGCCGGTCTCACTAGGTGCATGTTTTCTGAAGAAGTTCTGGAGAGGAAGTTATCAACATATTTAGTCATTGCACATGATCTGAAACAGTATAGTTAGAACCAGAAGAAAAAAAGGATTTAAATCATTCCACAAATGGCCACTACTACAATCTGTTAAGCTCAAATTGAAAGGCATTTTTCTCTATTAACAGCTTCAGAAAATTGACAATGCATTGAAATGTTACTTATTAATAAGTATGAGTGCAAATACTTCACATGAAAATATTTAGGCCAGATCAAAATAAAAAGATAAAATGGGACTAACAGCCCACATCAGTAACTACATTTGGGACACACACTCTTAAAAAGTTTATGATAATTATATGTCTTCATATTCCTCAATTGAACCAACCACTGCTGAGCATAAAAGGAAATCTAAGTCATCACGTGGAAACTGCACATTTCTTGTCAAAGGTGGACAGGGCCAAAACAGCCCTTCCTACCACCCAGAACGGGTGCTTTCTCATGTGAGACAAAAGATAACCAAGTTAAATCCAAGCCTAAGCACAAGTTTGTTCAGTAAGCAAACACAAATCTAAGAAAGCAGTATAAAAGGACCTCTGTATGCATCTGGATGCCATATAAGGGACTAAAATGATTAAAAAGAAGGGGATCTTACAGAAGAGAAGTAAGTACTGAAGGAAGGTGTACATAAAAGCACACAAAACAAACAACAGACAAGCACACACACCCCCGACCACCCCCCCCCCACACCCCCACCACCCCCCCCCACCCCCCACCGAGCGCGACCACGCCACAACAAAAGACAAACAACTCAAAAACCACCACGAG
>JANHFX010003146.1:7619-32637 GCA_027560015.1 Chloroceryle amazona | reverse complement strand
TGTGACTCTCAAACACTTGTGTTTTCATGAGCTGCGCGTTCGTAATCTGCACGATTCGCATCCAATGGGGAAAATGGGGCTCTATAAAGTATTTTGCCATTGATCTGTGAAGGAGTCTTAGACCACATTCTTTTGACATCTTGTCTATTTAGATCAGCAATTCTTCACAAGAACTACATCTGCATAGCAACTAACAAAGTGGGGCATCTTTTTCAGATTGGAATATGGTAAGTAATTACAAAATGACAATTTCACAAGTATTTCTAAAATATATTATTTCATAAAAATATACAATGGACTAGAATATGAATAGTACATTTTTGAAATTACAAAGGATTGCCAAGAAAACACTTTACAAACCATGTGATTATTGAATGTGTCAATGTTGCTTGTCACAATCTTTACAGAATGGAAAGCTCAAAAAAATCTTATGCACCTTGATGCTGATTAATGTCAGGCATTTGATAAGCTTATTTGTTAAGCAATGACAAATGATAAACATTTTTTAATCTCTGTATTTATTATATGTAGTTTACAGTAAGATAGGAATTATTTGCCTTGGCTCCCAGTTACCAAATTATGAACAAATGAAAACTTCAGTATCAACCATAAGAAAGGGAAAAATTGTGACAAACTGAATACAACATAGACATGCTGTGTTTTCATAAAGAAAAATATACTAGCTCTATCTCTCATATGGTAATTGAATATGTTTTTATCTAACTATATTTATCTCAACCACATGAATTCTGCTACTTAGTTTTGCACTAGTTTGAAACTAGCATGAATTTTGTGATTTTGTGCCACTACTCAACCATGTGTGTCCCTGCTCAATTCCGTAAGAGTCAGAGCAAACTTGATTAAGAAAAAAAAATTCTGATTAAAAAAAAAATATAAATCACTCAGTATCCGTACATCCACTTTGGCAGGGAAACATGAACAAATTACTTAGTTTTCCAAAAACAAAACAATTAAACAAACCAAAGACCACACAAACCAGAAAACCCTACAACAAAAAAAAAGAACAAAACAAACTAAAAAACAAAGAAACAAACCAAAAAAAAACAGAAACCACAAACCCACAAAAAACCCCAAACCAAACAACCCACAACCAAACAAAAAAAACCCCACCAAACACACAAACCCAGACTGAAAACGAAGAAAAAACTCCCCACACCTTCTTTAAAACATTCTTTGACAAGGTATCAAGCAAAAACTACTGAAAGACAGACAGAAGCACTTTAAAACAACTGTACAGAAAAGTGTCATGCATCTTCCATTCATTATTACAGCAAGGCCAGAATTTCAGTATCACAACTAAACTACGCTTCAATTATTTAAATGGTATTACTTTTAAATGGTGATTAAGTGTATTTTTTAAAGCAAAAAAAATCTACTGTAAATATTCTTATGTTTCAAGCTCTAATTTGTCTTCTAAGAACAAAGACAAAATGCCATTGAGAGACTGCAGACTTTTGTATGGGATTCAAGCCTGCTACTTACCCTGTCTGATCAGGAATCAATTTAAAAATCCTCCATCACATACCTGTATACTTTCCTCAGTAGCAAGAACTTCTGCAACTGGTACTGACTGGATAAACTGCATGAAGCCTGTGAAAGAAAAAAGCCAAAGAAGAAAATCTCCAGTGCATAGAACTTTCAAGCTACTCTACAATGCATGTTTATTAAAAGACAACACCAATACACACTTTCATTCAACTGCCTCTCATTGGGAAAAATACACGTTTTGTCCCAGTTTTCTGCCTTCAGTAGTTTTAGAACAATTTGTCATTAATACCAAATTAGTTTGATTAAGTTCTGTTGTTCCATGTTTTCATGACAAGAGAAAGCAAATCAATGGCTTCCTAAATGTCCTAAATGTTTATCCAGAATGGATATAAAAGCATAGCCAAGTCTGATTTTGTTTATCTTTTTTTCCTCTGATTCTTACTTAGATCTATAAAGAGGAGTGTTAAAAGTTATTTGTCTGAGAACACACAGCAAGCTAACAGCAAAGATAAGACTACTGATTATCACATTCTCCAAAATCCAGACCAGTCTTCTTTCAGGAAGACATTTAAGACACCTACAGAATGGTCACTCAGGTTCTTTACTTCCACGACTCACATTGCAACAAGACGTTCTTACACATTTGAGCTCCTTTTCAGATGCCGTACTAAGCAAAACATCTTTAATGAAAATAGTGTGTCACCACACAGCCTATGAGCAGAGAAGATTCCTCCCAATACTGTAATTTTAGGAAATAAAATAACTCATACCATGTTTTGTACTAGTTGCCAGCACTTTATAGGGTGTCAGCTTCAAATCCAGATTCTCTTTTCTTAACAGCTGGAAAACACCAACACACAAAAGCAAAGATTAATGCAACAGAGAGGTAGCTTTCATTTCTAAAAGGAATGTGTACTGGACACTGATCTCCACTGTTCCTCACTGAAATTTGTAAGTGAAAGCACATTAGCCTTTTTTTTTTTTAATTGTGTAACTACACAGGATCATTTGGAGTGTATGAAGAAAAGAAAAATGTCACCTAAGATCTGAGAAGCCTGGAATGTATTAGCAACAGAAAAGCTGTTAATACAGCTTAAGTCTTACTCTCAACAAGGAAAATCAAGAATACGGAAGAACAAGGAACTGGACTAATAATACTCACCTTATCCATAAGTGAAATAATCTGAAGAATAAGTTGGTCTTGACGTAAATCATCACCATGCTTAAAAATTACAGGATATTTGCCTCCATCTTCTGTCTTGAAGAATAACTGAGCAGGCATTAAGGCACTCTAGAAATAAAGGAAACTTACTTTACTAAGCTAGTTCACAGCAATGTCCATATTAGCAACATGTTGCTACAGTTGAGTTGCAAGATAGAAATCTTTTGTTTACCACACTGCACATCTGAAGTGAATCAAGCAGGAATTGGGTCATAGGAATCAAGTATTAAATTTAGTTATAAAAAAATGTTTAGAATAGGCCCATTTGAATACCATCAGTGTGTCAGTGAGTACCAGAGAGCTTCTCATTTTCATGAAGTTTGGTAGAAAAGAAGCCATTCCAAAGCTTCTAAAAGCAGTTACTCACCATCTAGGACTAAACAGTTAGCACATACCATTCCCAGTTACCAGGAGTGTGAGACAGGCTTTTTTTATGTTATTTTTTTTTTTTTAAATAGCATCAGGCTTTCGTTCTTTATTTTTTATCAAGGAGTGTGCAGAATACATTCCACTTCACCATCACCCCCTCAGCAGCAGAAAGTATTCAAGTTTTGTTTGTATGCATGTAATTCTAATCAACACAGAACCATTATGCAAAAGGTCACAACAAAACAAGTTTAAAGTGACCAGATCAAAAAAGGCACACGATTATAGGATAAAGAAAAAAGAAATGTTAGAGGCAAGACATCTTAATTGCTTCCTTAATCTATTTAGTAAAAGTAAAAATGCCTTCTTACGTTGTTGTTTGATAAAGACAACTTAATTGTCTGCAATTTCTCTGCATAAAATTAGTTGAAGGTGTTCAATTACCTAGATGAACAATTTCATCTACTGTAACTGACCAAGTTGCTTCCCTCAAAACCAAGTCAACAAAAAAAAACCCCAAGGATTCAGAGTTGGACATCTGAACATTTACGCTGTATTTTCACATGCAATGAATGCTTCAAAATTATTAAGTTCCATAAATAAAGGAAAAAATGACACTTTAAATAGTCCTACAAAAGCTGCCATGTGATGTCCAGAAGCACCAAAAATTAGTCTTCCTTCCCTCTTTGGGTTTGTGTGGTTTTTATCCCATAGTATAGAGGGAGAGATTAAATGGAAATCTGTAACCTTTCAGAATCAGGAGAATGGAAACCATCTCTGATTTTGAACAAGTCTCATCTCATATCTGAGATGTACTAAATGTTCTACGGTGCTACAGAAGACCAATATGTATAAGACTATCTGACTTGAGTTTGTCTCAATAAATTTAAACTACGACTCTTAACAGGAAAAATTTAGCTGCTGTTCCAGTAGTCTTTTAGTCAACATTCTTCCCCTAACCCTTAAATCATATCCATGCTAAAAGATGACTTGTTTGTAAAACCTTCTTTTCATTAGAAGATCTTTCTAATGCAACCTGAAGTGCAAGAGTAGGCAACTGAAGAGCCAAACTCTTCAAAAAAAGAGATCAACTGGTATATAAAAAAGCAAGCCAAAGCTGGGAAACCAGGAGATAGTACAGTAAAAAACTACACCAAAAATGTTTATCTCTGGTTTTCAACAAGCAGCCTGTCAAAATTTTAATCTACAGAGCATAATAAATTTCTAACCCAGTAGAGCAATGGATGGAGCAACAGTGGTTGTCCCAGCAGCATGTGCATTTTTTAACTGGCAGAGAATGCCTCATGGACATAGGCCTGACTTGTAAAGCACATTTTTGGTCATCTTAAAATTAGATGACAGTCACCTGTGAGGTTAAAGTAAATTTATAGAGGTCCTACATCTCTGGACACAGATAACAACTTACATTCCAAGCAATAACTTACTTTCCAAGTAGTATAGGAAGCAAAATAACCCCAGCCCTTTCATCAATATATTGATTGTTTATTAACTGGATGAAAGGATGGCCATATGATCACAAGCAACTGTTACAGATTGGTTTAGTCGCTTACCAACCATAGGGGATATTGGATCTGTCAGCACACTGCAAGTGTATGAAAAGGACCATCTTACTGCTTTCCTGCCTCTAGCAATTTTTAAATTCTGTTTAGCAAACAAATAGATGTGCATCTTGACTTGATTTGTATGATTTTAAACAAAAATGGTACTCCTGTTGAAAGCAGTCTAACTAGAGAATTTCTGAACTAGGAAGCATAGCTTGAGCTTGGAGACTTCATATACTTGATAAAATGCATCAGCCTCATAAAAGCTGGTTTTAAGTTTGAATATTAACTTGATATCAAGTTTCACTAAGAAAATAAGGAGCTGTTTAACCACTTTCAGAGCACTTTTCAGTTACATTTTGCCTTGACTGTGTCAATCCCTTTAAATCTTTCAACTGATGTTTCTAAGCTTAGCACTCATAAAATTTGTTTGTATTTCAGCTATTCAGAAGATATCACTTACCTTGAAGAGTGTGGCTTTTTCAGGGATTATTCCTTTTATTTTCACCTGAGGTTCCAGTGGAAGTGGAATAAGTTCCATATCTGCTAAATTCATCTTTTCATTATCTGCTAATAGTGCCTGAAGCCTCTCATTCTAAAAGAATAAAATCTTGGTTAAAAAAACAAAACAAAACACCACACCATGAACCATAAAACAAATACTAGGTATGTATGAACAGTTAAAAAGTCTTAAACGAAGGATGTAGTATTAATACTCTTTTTTTATTATTATTATTATTCCAAACAATCAAGGTTTCACTCAAAATCCAGTGAAATAATCTCTATTTACAGTAATCTGAGTAAGGAAGCAGATACTCCATCTAGTCTGAGTATAGTCAAATAATTTTATAAGAGACAGACAGAACAGTATTACAAAAATTTATTTCTAAATTGCCTGCACAAGTAACAGGGTGATATGTTTTCTCTAACGGTATCGAATATTAGTTCTGTTCAGAAACTTGATTCAAGCCTTGAGCTCTTATCCTTTAAATTCTGAACTCAAGGAGATCCCCTACTACCAATGAACCAAACTGCCAACATCTTACATAGATCTGATTTCAGGGCTTGCTCTACATGCCCACATCTGCGGTTACCAGAAACAAAATACTAGCCAGTTTTTGAGAACTTTACACTTTGTGTCCTGCATAATAAAGGTGAAATATGTAAAAGTCTCTAGTGTTTTCCCCTGTTGAATATAACAGGCATGGACACACAGCAAGGTATCCCACTCCTGTTAGGAATACTTCTAGTGGTTAATTGCTGCTACCTAGATTTTAATCCAAAAATCACAGCCACGTGTTTTAGTTTTACAGAAGTATCCTGGCAATTATAAAAGAACATATGACAGAATGTTAACAATGCATTGCACAAGCAGGAAATACACTCTTATGATTTAAGAAGCCCTTCTCCTCTTTAAGTGATTACTCTTTTATTACTGATGCAGAACATTCACAAAATTTCCTAAAAAGAATACAATGCTGAAGTGTTTAATTTTCTTGCACAAATCTATCCCATAGATTTAAAGAAAGAAGGTGACAAACATCACTACACTGAAAAATCCACATTTAAAAATACTGATGCGTGTCAGAGGAAAAGAAAATATGTGAATAGAAATCCCTTTGGTCATTCCTGCTTTCTCTCAACACCCATCTGTCAAGGTCACTTAACTAAGAAGGACAAAGCTTCTTAAAATGCACTTATGACAGAAATGCTTTCCCTCATGATGCAACAGAAGGCAATGTTCTGTTAAAATATCTTTTATTATAAAAGTTTTGTTGCTCTTGGAACAAATGAAACCTTGATTCTTGTCAAATTTCATTTATCTATCCTGGCATATTTCTCATATCACAATAGCTACCTTCACACCTCCCCCACAACTTGTACAACATTGGATCATCAACTACTCAATTATTCTCCTATCTTCCTTTAGTCAGAAATGTCCCAAGATTTTTCTCAAGGGATTTTTCTGTTTTTCATCTACAAACTTTCAGAACACTTTGGAATCTGGAGCCATCTAAACCTCCTTGAAGTTTGTTTAAAGTTAGCTGAAATTATTGCAGACAAGATAGACATCTGTTATAAATCTCAGGCTAAGAATTTTTAGTGAAAAGCTAACATTCCCATTGTCAAATTCTAGTCAGAGATAAGTTTTCCAATCCTTTAGTTACCTTTTTCTTACGATTCCCACTTTCACGCTGCACTGCTTTCATTACATGAACCAGACGATCTACAAATGTCTGCTGGGCTGCCAACAACGAACGCATAACTCTGACAGACTTATCACCCTAAATGAATTAAAAGAAACAAAATTAGTTCTTTGTACTGTAATTATTTTATCCAGAAATTATTCCTTTATTCTTAGACCTTTGGGCTTTTAAGATGATCAATTTCCTGTCAATTCAGAAGGCACTTTCTGTAAAACACGATCAAAATCAATGTAGCTGTCAATCAATTATCTGACCTACCACTGCACTTCAATTTGCTTCCACAGTTTCAGTGTTGAATACTCATGCATGACAAACCTATTCACAGACAAAATAAATTAGCATGGATAAGGACATGGAATATTCTTATGAAGCGTAAGTGTTAGATTTGAGCAACATTTCTAAAATCAGAATTAATTTGAAGTGAGAGACACACAAAAATCAGGAAAGATTGCATGACTACTATAAATTATAGCTTGAAATTCACAGAAGTTTTGGGTTTGCTTTTTTTTTTTTCCCCGCTGCTCCAGCACCCTCTGCTGCTGATACACAGAATAACACGGCCTGTGAATTCAAAACATAAGTCTCTTGTCTGAATTTGCACTGCAAGGACAAGTGCTTCCAATACGGAAAAAGAAAATAAAATAGACCAATGACAAAAGGCAGAGGATTTTAGGTCCAGCATGCTACTAACAGAAACAAGTGGTGGAAGAGGAAAGAGTTCTCAATACCTGTTCTTTGGTTTACCACGAAGTCAAAATTCAAGCTGAAGTGGGAACTTTTTTAAAAATTTCAATAAATGTGACAAAAATAACTGTTGTCCTCCTAGACACCTGTGCCTTCTTGAAGAATGACTATCCCAAACTACTACGCATTTCTATCACAGAATTATTACCTTCAGCAAAGCCTGACTGAATCTTCTCATCACATTTAAGTACATTTCATGAGTCTTTGGGTCCCTCTGCTGAGTGTCTTGGTCTTCACACTCCACTATTACATACCTGCAACATAAAAAGAACCCACGTTATGCTGTACTCTGGTGCGACACAATTTGAATGAAATACAGCAGCTGTGCATTATAGGCCTAGAACTGAAAATAAAGTCAATCTTTCAATGATATCTATACAGCAACCAACAGGTGAATTCTTCAAAATTGCAGTTCCCACCTGGATCAGGAGGACCTATCAGAGTTTGAGGTCTTTCAGTTAGAGCAGCATCATTCAAACAGCACAAGTCAGAAGTCCAAATCACATGAATACTCCAGCCAAGGAGGACACATGGAAGGAGCAGGCAAGCCACTGTGCTACTACTCTCTATATAATGTAGTGGCTGCAACTTGCTATTCATGCATACCTGAATAAACAAGAAGAATCTCACCCTACCTATTCCATATTTTACTACTAGCAATGGTAAAAGAGACAGTATTGGTCCTGAAGCAGCTCTGCAAATTCCATATTCCAAAGTAAGTTTCTAAAATGAGGACTCGGGTACAAGATTTAAACAGTACAATTTGGGACAGTGATACTGAAAATTTATTTTGATTTGCAAAGCAGCTGTTTGGAATGCTGTTGTGATTATTTCTATTCATAGCACTACTGCATAGCATTACTGGCAAGCAAAAAGTAGCTTCGCACAGAAGATCATCTTTCTGTTTATTTACCTGTCTCCTAGTACTACCCAGTAAAAACATATAGCCCCACTATTAAAGAAAGGAAGAAACAAGCAAGTCAGTCTATTTTCAAACACTTCACGTGGATTGAAGTGACTCTACATAGTCAAATAACACTTGGATGTCACACTGACAGCTAGAATTGAACTCTTCCTTACACATTTGTGCACAATCTCTTTGCACCTGAATGATTATGGGACAAGATTAGATGTCTCATTTGCTGACCAGATTTGACTAGTCTTATTTATTTATACACAATATCTAGAATCAAAGAATGGTTTGAGCTGGAAGGCACCTTAAGGATCATCTAGTTCCAACCCCTGTCATAAGCAGGTTGCTCGAGGACCCATCCAACCTGGCCTCAAACACTTCCAGAGAAGGGGCATCCACTTCTCTGGGCAACCTGTTCCACTGTCTCATCACCTTCATAGTAAAGATTTTTTTTCTTCTAAATCTACCCTCTTTCAATTTGAAACCATTATCCCTCATCCTACACCCCCTGATAAAGAGTCCCTCCATCTTTTGTGTAGGCCCTCTGACTACTCGAAGGCCACAATAAGGTCTCCCTAGAGCCTTCTCCTGGCTAAACCACCCCAACTCTCTCTGCCTGTACTCATAGGGGAGATGGTATTATATACGACAAAGTAAGGCATATGTAACTTTCTCCATTAGTATTATCTCAATTCCATAAATGTTGTATCAATGAAATCTGTAACTTAAGATTACTTCTAGAACTTCGCTAATATATTGTTTTACACAATTCCCTTGCTAAAATGACAAAATTACACTGCAGTCATGTCAGTATACAAGTTAAGTCCATGTATTTTATATTCTGTGCACTTAAATTTCAAACACAAAGTAATGAATTGAAACTTGCCACTTTCATCATCATTAATTAAGAAGCCTTAGACAGTTTCTCAAAGCTATTCTGAAATAAGGAGTAAGAGTAATGCTTATACTTGGATAGATGTCTCATATGTCCGAAGAAGAGACAGACAAAAGCAGTATCACTGACTTCTGTAGCCCCTGTTAAAGGATAGGATAGTTTTACAATGACAAGTGACAGAGCAGGAGGTTTGATTTTCAAGGGTTATTGTACTTTTTCCATTGATTATTTTAGGTGCATGCTGTGTCTGGACAGTTGAAACAAGCAATTGATCAGCAGCCAAGAGGATTTATGGCTATTCAGTTTGAACAGTGGCTGCAACATTTGTATTTTGTCACTGAGAAATTGAGATGTCTGGAAATAAAACAAAGAATAAATTGACTGAGTTTTGGGTTGGTAGTTGTTTTTTTTTTTTCCAGTCATAAGACAAAAACTTCTGAGTTCTGGATGTTTGAACTTTCTGTGGACTGAATGTCCGAGATGTTTCTGAAATTCAAGTGCACAGTTTCTACCAAGGTGATAGCAATAAGCTAACCTACTAACAATTATCTTAATAAAGAATATTTGATTAAGTCAAGAGTATGGCTTCCACTCACATTAATTCAGCCTGAAATTATTTTAATTATTTAAATTTAATAGTTTGTTTTTTTTCTGAAACCAAACATTATCTTTGGCCACTGCAATAAAGTATGTACACTAAGGAACTGTAGCTAAGTCATGCACTTAATTATCTTAAATTCAAGCTCCTGAAAAAGCAATACAAGAATAAAAATACATTTACAAATGGAATCATTCTCAGGATAGGCTAGGATTCTTTTAAAAATTTTTTAAGAACAGTTTGGTTCACGATTTATCTGTGGTTAATCTTCATAGCACATTTAACTTACAATCATGAGTATTAGCATTTTTAATCATTAGAGGCATCTACAAAGGATACAAGTGAGAATTGTTTGACTTAAGTTTACCCATGTAAAAGGCACCTAAGCTCTCTATTTTAAAACACATGGGTATACATAAGTAAATAGCTCTATGTGTTGTGTGTATGCATAGATATGTAAATTAATATACAAAGACACTTTCACAGAGTACAGCTCTACTCATCTTTCTTCAAATGAGGTAATTCCTGTCTGCAAATGATTTCTCGAAAAGCATGCAGATGACTAGTTTAGGCAACTAATTTAGTTCTTAAAACCACTAAGGTGAGACAAGATCCTTAGCTAAGTAACCTTGCCATTCCACTATCTAGATGAACCACTCACAACTAGTTATCCCTTAAGAAAACTCAAATCTGCAATGACATTTTATGCTCATAACATAACCACAAATAGAATCTAAAAAAAAAATTACATTAGCAGAAAAAAATATTAGTGCTTTATGAACCTTCATAAAGTACACTCTTGATAAGCACTAAAGTGCCTAAGTTCCAATATTCCAGCCAACACTGTCAGAAACTATAAACACAAACCAAACTGAAAAGCAGAGCAGATAATAAAGTTTATTACCTCTCCACCATCATAAACAATTTGAATGACAACAATCTGAATGACAACTTATAAACTATTGTTAAGTTGGGCTGGTTTTGTTTGTTTGTTTGTTTAACATTGTACTGAATGCCCTACAAATCACCTACCTTTGTGTAAGAGCAAAGCATATTTGTGCATTTAGAAATTGGTGCCCTCCCGTTACCAATTTTCTGTTCAAATGCATATTGTTCTAAATCTACTACTACATCCTGAGAGAAAATTAGATTTTCAAGTTCTCAGGATGGGTCACCTTTTGCTGTGCACTCTTCTGGGCGTTAAAGCTTTGATTTTAATTAGACATTGATACAGCATGAATAAATAGTTTGTAACATACCAGTACAAGTAGTTTGCCAATGTGGAATTTTTGCATGCTCGTGATATCAAGAAAGTGCAAAGGTCTTGCTGGAAGGGATTTAAGAAAAGCAAAATTAATTTATAAAGAAGTATAAGCATTTGACAGAGATATGACATTAAGGTAAAACCTCAAATAACTGACAGATAGATTACTTTCTAAAAGCTAAATCAAATCCAACCTAATATTTGTCATATTATTTTTAGTATTACTCCAAGTCCAGCAACAACAGTACAATTAAAAAAAGGTCTCATACTACAGTAATACATCTGCCAACGTTTCTAAAGCACATGATGTTCTCCAACAATAAACCTTTAAAGTTCCTGTGTACACTATATTACACTTTCCTCCTATGCAATTATCCTTTGCTGTATGATTCAATGCTGAAAAGGATCTGTTATCCTGTTTTGCATCCAGAGGATCTAAATTTTTTAAGATGTTCTAAATTTTGACATTAAGAAAAAATCTGCAGAGGATACACAGCATTTAGCTGATTTTTCAAGGTTTAATATTCTATAAACAAGAAATTTGTGTATCTTTACCAATACGCTCAAACTGAGGCTTATTTTCTTTGCAGTACTGAGACTCAACAAGGAAGACGTGCAACAGGGAATGGATCTTTAATTCAGAGAACAAATAACTGCACATCAGATAAAATTCAGATTCCCTCAACCTGTCTTTACCTTTTGTCTTTTCCTCCCTCTAGTCCCATTTTTAATACTTTACTACTTGTGGTATAAATAGACTATAATCCTTGATAGATGTAAATCAACACAGTATTTCACTTCAGTTCAAAAAAGATGACACCCATGCCAAAGAATCTGGCTACAGGAAGAACAGAGACTGTAGAGAATAAAATATTTGGGTAGCTGTTTTACATTAAAAGACCTGCTTTAAAACACCTCAAACACTCACAATTGTTCCTATCTAGTAAGCATGTGATAACCTTTGCAGTAATTTTCTCCTTTAAAGGAAAGTACTTTTATGAAGAATTCAATGCCCAGTCCCCCAGTTTTGGACAGTGTGACTGTGTACATAAATAGATGGCCTGTAAAATATCAGTTAAGCTTATTAATATTTAGTTTACATTTACATTACTTGAGCACTTAAAATATTCAAGATACATTAGAAAGATTCAAACATTCACAACCAAGTACTAAAAGCAATACCAGGTCACTAAAAATATCAAGAATACAAGGTACAGTATTTGACTTACATCAAGGCTTTCATTCTCTGAAAGCTCCTTTGTCTTAGAAGTAAGAGGTGGTGAAGAAACAGGTGGATTAGGACTCATGATCTGGGAACTACATAAAGGAAACCATGTAAGTGTCACAATTCAAAGTTCTTGCTGGGGGAGGGGTGGGGCATGCATGGAAATAGCAATATATTTCAATTCCACAGCATAATAAAGACATAAACTGGAAGTGAAACATCTTTGTTGACAGTATCTCATGCCTGTTTCAGAACAAACTGCATTAACTGCAACTTTGACAGCTGCAGTTCCCAAAACCAGCAAAAATCTGTTCCTGGATAGCTCCTACAGTTTATGGTTGTGAAGGACATTCACCACATCAAACTTTGCATTTCATCAAACTTTTCATTTTGTTTCATCTTCCATAAAAACTAAGCAGACATGGATGGGAATTTAGCAAATCTGCATATTCAGAATAAGCTTTATATTAAATGTTCTTAAGATAAAATTGCTAATACACAACACCTGCAAACACTCATTTCTGGAATGCAATTGCACATAACAGAGTAGACAAACCCAGTGGTTGCAAGGCAAAATTATCAGACAGTAAATTCACCTGAAAGGAAATAATCAAACAGCTCTACTAAAGTCTAAGTGTCACTGATGCCTCAAAATAGACCATACATCCCAGGACACCCACTCTACAGCTTAGCAGCACGACCAATGAGAAGCAGCATACTCGTAATACAAAAAGTATAACCTAGAGATACAAGTTATTAGACACTGAGGCTTAAGACTAAAAATCCTGGAAATTTGAATCAAATATTCTCAAGAGACTAGTTAAATTTTGTTTGTACCTTGCTTAATACTATATTACGTAGATATTTAAGCTTTTCTTTTGAATTCCTGCAGGAATAAAAAGTGTGCTCCCCCAGCTCCTCTGCATTAATGTGACTATCCCTACACCCTCTTTTTCAGGAGCAGAAGGAATTCTTTTCCATTTTGGACTGATTCAGATTTTTAGATCCACCCTCTTGGATGAAAGTGCAGCCTCACAACATTACTGAGGACATCACAAATTCTGCAAGGACAGAAGCAAGCAATGCCACTATATTATGCAATGGCCCCTTAAAAGCAGAAAGAATTTGAGGGCTTACAGTATTATACATTTCTACTTTTCTACTGGAAATCTAAGATTCTTACCTGTCTATTTCTGCACTGTTAGTTCCAGATGTTGTCATGCTTTCTGACATTGACCCTTGACTGTCCCTCTTGCTAGGCTCCAGTCCATTCTTTATATCATCAAAGTTTTCATATTTCAATGCCTGGACTAACTGTAGCAGGTACATTAGCAAATCCTCATCAAGAAAAAAAAAAAAAAAAAGGAAAAATTAGCTTTGGCTGAGCCCCTGAATTGACTAGACTCCAAATGTTTCAAGATTCCGGTTTAGAAAAAAACTTAGAATTTAGTGATCTGTACAGAAATGGAAACTGGGATCTCCCTAGTAAGCAATGCACAATAGAAAAACTCATCTAGGATGCAGTTTAGACTCCCAACAGATACTGAATTATCACACTACTAATTTTGTTACTTAAAGGTAGTAAGTGCTAATTAATTAATATTTAAGTGCAATTACTACTTCAAAGTTCTGTTTATTTAAGCTGCTCTACTTGCTTCCAGTATACATAAAATAAGCTCTTCAGTTTGTGGGTTCCAAGAAGATTTGCTGCTTGACTTTTCTTGACCATGTTAGCAATGAAGATTCTCTCCAATTTTATGCACTTTTTTTTAAAATCCCTTCTGTAGCTGGGGATCAAAAAAAAATTACATATCTAATCTATTTTAGAAGATGTATGTTATGAATTTGTTCTCTCCTATTTAATTTGCTCTGCTTAGTTGCCTTTGAATGTTTTCTAAAAGGTACATTTTAAAATTGAAGCAGTGTGACCTTGGCTATAGAGGTAGGCTTGCAAAAATTTGATATATTCGTGCACCTTCTTTTAATCTCTATTGATTGCCAAAGATTCAAGAGTTATGGTAATACATTCAAAGTATTTTTTTTTTTTACTGTCACAAGAAAAAAAAAATAACAGATTAGCAAGTATGAAGAGGGCTCTACTCAGAAATCACAGCTCATCCTATTCTAATCAGTATACAATTAGAAATACCTTATTTCCACAGATGCTTTTCTACTTACTTTCTTTATACTACTTCAATTTACCAGGTGGATTTGTTGGAAATCTTTTAGCAGATTATTTAAGTCCAAGCACTTCTATGCAGATTAATATTCAAATTTGTCACTGGTTTCTGGGGAGAAGATATGGTTCTTTCACCTTGTTTGACAAAACCAGCTATCACTGGCTGTTCACACTAAGATAATTATCAATGAGTGCCACTTAATAATGTGAAGATGTTGTTCCATAAAGAGCTCATAGTAAACAGCATCACAGTGAATTTCATCATATGTTTAGTTTTCCATCACTATTATTTTCAAGGCATTGAAATGCCTTAGAAAGCAGGAAACTTTTCATGTTCAGTTAGACTACTAGATGACTTTTACACGTATCACAGACCACTGAATACCTCATCATCAGCCTGCTGAAGCCTAGCAACGGCATAGCGCCGAACTGTTGGGTTGGTGAAGTGAGATGACAGAAGTTCTAGAGAATCTTCCACATCCATAGGCTTCCACTTGCCAAGTAGCTCCAGCGCTTGCTTTGCCTCCTGTGGTAGGTCCCAATTGACACATTTTAAGAATTTTGTCAAGGCCTAAACAGAAGGAGAATGAACAAATCATCACTGAAAAGCCATGCTAAACAAGTTATTTCTCAATTTTTTCACAGTAAGGTAGGACTAGATTAAGACTATTATTTACATAATCACAGTCCTGGGGAATCTTTCTGATCCAAGTGACAATATATTTAATATCTCCCAAAAAAATGGCAGCTGCGTTATCTCCCAAGTAAAATACAAAGTAAATGGTTACTGCCCTAACACAATTACCGCCACATGAAAAAATGTCCACTACTGGGTGATTATTTAACTATTTAATTTACCTTGGGCTTTTGGTGTGCTGCTACTTATTCTGGAAATGATAACCCTTGTCTAAAAGGGATGAAGAAGCTTCTCTTCAATTATTTCCCTTTGATAAAGAGAAAATTAGAAACACTGGAATTTTAAGCTGAGAGTCAGTGTTTGTAGAAAGACTGCTGCGGTAATAGGCTGTTCACATGATTTAAGAGGGAAAATTACGGTCACTAATTTTTAAATCAGTAACATTGTAGAAAGTTTAATCTCAACTATCTTCAATGACAGTGAAACGCTGTATCTTGTCAAGGACAGGACATTGTAGGGTGAGTGTCAAATGCAGCATCTCTTGCACTAATAAGTCATCTCAAATTATTCAACTTACCTTCTCCTGATTAGTAAGGTAATATCTGAATTTCCAAACTAGATCTTGCTCCTCGTATGTTAGCTGCTTTGTTGGTGGATAACTCACTATGATCTATTAGATACATAGTCAAGAAAGTGAATTTAGAAACATAAACAGGCATGATCAACATGTTAACAGACTACATTGTGACAAAGCACAACACTGTCAACACACAAAAATAGCCAGGAAAAAAAAAAAAAAGTTGTTTCCCAACAATACAAAGTTCTTATGCTGTCATGGTGATGCTCCCCAGTTAAATGGTTGATTGAAAGGGTAGCATAGGGTTACAATTAAAAAATACCAGTAACACCTACATGATGGGCACAACATGCATTTTATCACCCCCCTCCAAACACTGTTTTACAAAAAATATGAGCAAGTACCTTTTGCTAATTAGTTGGACCCCACTAACTAAGCACTTATAAGAAACACATTTCTTTGTCAATGACTTCTTACAAACTGAAATAAACTGCATGTCTCATAAATTGTCACCATTTATTAACACCAGCCTACCTAATAATACTGAATTTAGCCATCGTATTACTGACTTACATTAAGCTGATCTCGTGTAGCTGCATTAGGCTTCAGATCATGATCAGAAGGTCCACTTCTTAAACTTCGAGCAAGCTTGTGATGTTTGCTTTCTACTAAGTTCTCCTAAATGCAGAGGGTAAGTCAGCATTTATAAATAAACTCCAGAGAAAATTACTATTGAAATGAAATCATCCAGCAAAGACTCACCAGTATCTTGAATAATGCATGACAATTAAAACTCACATCTAAAAATACAGCATCTTCTGGGTTATTTTGTTTTAAAAGAAACTCCAATAATATGGGGGAAGGAGGGGTGGGGGTTGTTGGGGATTTTTAAGTTTTGCTTGATTTTTTTTTCTTTTACACTTCATACAACTTACAAACCTTATCTTGCCTTTTGGTGAATTGATGCAAAAAGTAAGCGTTTCAGTCAACACATCCGTGATTTTGACAGCACTCAAATGTGCTAGCCACTTTATAGATGCTTTTTAGGATAATGTTTGCAGTATAAAGCTTTGGATGCAAGAAAAACATCTCAAAAAGTTTTCCCACTGTTAATACTATGTTAGCAACAGTAGGAGCCATAATAGGAGCCACAGTGTCAACAAGATTTCAGCAGCCAAGGCAGTTTTCAGCATTGTCAGACTTGCTCTTGCAGTGTTAGATTACATGGTGCTCAAACAGTGTTGCCAGTAGAAGCCCACTTACATTAAGGTTCCCAAAGCTGCCAATACCAGTCCCACTGAATTGGCATCCACAATAATGGAAATCTTTTCTAGAACTGTACTTAGGCACTGTCTACATGAAAGACAACATACAAGAGAGTGTAGGGAGAAAATATTTTAACAGACAAAGTAACCAAGAGTTACTGTACCATCCTCTATATTTCTCTTCTTCAGCTCCCTCTTACCTTATACTCCCACCCTCTGACCTCTTTTGCCAACAATCCCCCTTCTTTGCTTTCCTACACCTTAGAAACAAGCACATTACAAATGGAGAGGAGGAGATGAACATAACCATTAAATCAATTCTCGTGTTTTAATCTATCAGCAGCCGAAAAAAATAAAATAAATTAAAAAGTCAAGCCCACTTCTCAACTGTTCAAATACATCTTTCCACTGGAACTTTGAAGTACTGAAGACAGCAATAAGCACACTTACATCTCCATGTAAGAAAACTTAAAAATACTAGAATACAGATTTAATACAGATTGCATTACATGGAACATGCTTACCATAGACATCTGGGGATCTGGAATCTTTACAATTTCAGAACTTGTTAAAATTGGAGATGACTCATCACCATCCTGAATGACAAAAAGTTGAAAGCATATTAAACACCTCAAGTTTAGGAAAAAAAACATGAACAGGATGTGTTCACAATACATGAACACATCCTGTTCATGTATTGTGAACATACTACAATGAAAGAATGATGCAACTTCACCTTGCTAATTTCTGATAGTTATGAAGAGGGAAATAGAAAATAAGAAATGTTTTCTGTTTCTCATTACTTTTGCTAGATTATAAGTAAGGTGATGAGACAAGTGAAAGTTCGTCTCAAATTATGCAGCTTGGCAACTCACTGCCACGCTAGCACTTAGGGGAGCGGATAGATTTGTCGTTATCACTACAGGTGTCCTCTGTAAGCACAAAGAGAAACCAAGTCAGTGTCTTTATTTCTACTGAAAACAAATTATTTCCTAGAAGTAAAAATCATGTTGCAGAAAATATCTCCTAATAGTTCAACACAGATGAATTGAGGAAGATCCACGGGTGTCTATCTGTCAAGGGTTCGATGTGGAAGACAGCCTCTTCCAGAAGTTTGTGCTGTGCTGCTCTGGAGCAGTGAGAAAGAAACCTGCTAGTTTTCCTTAGGGGTGTCTAACCTGCTGCTGCGTGAGGGAAGGGAGAAGCGGAAAGTTTCCTGTTTGAATCAGGCAGCATTTAAAAACGCAAAGTCCGCTGTCAAATGGCAAAACCAGAAACTGTTTCCCTCTTTCAGTCACCAGAAGCAGTTTGGGTTTGTTTTTTTTTTAACTTATAAGTGTAGTTAATCATTAACTGACATGATCTACAGAAGAACATTTAATTTAAAGAACAGTAGAAAACAGTAAGAGAGAAAAACAAACAAAACAACAACAAAAAAAGACAATACCAGCATATGTGCTATGCTATATTTATATTTAAGTTTGTTATCATTTATTGTGGAACACATTTCACAGCCTACAGTCTTTCTGACATATCAACATTTCCTTCAATAACTTAAGTTTTGAGACAACTTACTCAGGTTTGCTTCTGCCCCTACCCTCTTGGTTATATTTTTCCCCTCATGCTTTTCCAATCACATATGCCCCCTGGAATGGCTTTGCTTTTATACTTTTCAGAAATAACTTTCAAAGAAGTGAGGGGCTTGTATCAAGGGGAAGAAAAGAATCATTCAACACCAGCAAAACACAGGAGTTAAAATTGCCATTAACCTTTCAGGAGAAACATTTTTTTCTAGCTACATAATGTAGCTCACTACAGTAAAAGATCTCCTATTATTAAAATGCATGTTCATGGAGACACTTCTATTATATTTATTAGTCTCTTATGCTGTTCTGAAGTAACAATTTTACAGTTAAAATATCAACAGTAACTACAGACACATCCTTCCTAGTTAAGGGAAATACACATACAATCTGTCTGTGGCTGATAATGGTCCCAGAACATGACCAGGATTGCTTTCCCCACTAGTTTTTTAAAAAAGTACACATGCAAACACTGAAGAGGACAAAGAGGACATTTGCTTACAGTTTCCCTGTTTTAAAACCAGAATGCCTAAATAATGAACTTAGCTTTATATATAGCATTAATAGCACTTCCAAAGATTTTTCTATTATAGCAAAACACTACTGCATTGCTGTAACTGAACTGCTGACAGATCAGCACTCACATTGTACAAAAACCTTTTCATCTCATCAGAACTAGTGTTGCAAAGTCAAATTACATAAAAATACTGGGGGAAAATCCTTCTGAAAATAAACATATCTGATGACAAGGGTTGACAGAACGATTTCTATCTACTAATTGGTTATCTGCCATAATAAAGCTGCAATCTGACTTCACCTGTATAAAACAACAAAGGATTACCAACACTCCACTAAGAAACAAGGCTACACTCACGCCCTGCACACAAAAGTGCTGTAGGAAACAACTTCACATAAAAGTGGATTCAGTAGCAACTAATAAAGGTTCAAATTCCTCCCAAAGCATTTATAACATCCCTATCCCATGTCAATTCTCTGGGGACAAGTAATAATAACACCCATACTACATGTTTCTCTCACTGAAAATACTTAGACACAATAGCTGTAAAAGGGAGAGTCTCAAATGATTCATGATAGTAAAAGTGGAGCACCTACCTCACAATCAAAAGCCCATGACAGCTGTTACCACCTCAGAACTTACTAGGATGAGAATGACAAAAGCACAGTCACATAAAATTTTTAGTTCTTAAGTAGGCAAAATGCACAAAGCCTTCCAGTGCCTCAAGTCAAAATGTTTATAATACCCTCTAAAACAAAGATTGACAATTTTTCCAAGACTACTGTTAAAAGAATGATTTCTACACTCATTGCTGGCTTTTTTTTTTTTTTTTAGCCTTTCAAAAGAAATATTATAATGACTGTTCTTTAAACTTCTCTTCTCAAATGAAGTTAGGTTATGCTGAAAAGCCAAGCTGAACTGCTCTATTTAGCTCAAGCACCAGGAAAAAACTCTGTGTTTCACTGCATTTTAGAACAAAGCCTTAAGCTTCAACCAAAAGTTGCTATGAAACCAAATTTTGCCAGGCATTCATAGGATAAGTTACTGTGTCGTGAGTGAACAAGTTTCAGAAACACCTAACATCTTCCAGCGGCCAAGAGGCTTGCAGCCCATGGGACTGGATTAAAGCTAGTCCCAAATGTAAGAACACAGCACAGACACTGAGCCTTGAGCAACCTGCTCACTCTGTAAACCTGCTCCTCTTGGCTGCTTTACTTGCTAACACAGCCTGCTATTCTGCTCCTGGGAACAAAAGCAACATCAATAGTAAACAGCATTATCTTAAACCACTACGTTACACAGCTTTAGAGGTATTTCACTACATTAAGGTCAGTCTGTGTGGAAGTCAACAAAATTTGCAGAATTTTCTGAACCAGCAAGGTGCTTCTGCACTTTCCTGAAAATCAATTTCACAGTATCAATAAATAAAGAGGTTCTATTTATCTTATTCTTCAGTCAAAAAATCATTTTGGTTAACACCAGTGGGATACAACTTCTACCCCACAAAAGGTAAATAGACACCCAACGCTGCACACACTACTTTTTACTATCTTTTAAGACATAAAAAAAGGGTCTGATAATCAATCTATATATTCATTCATTTTTGTAAGTAAACTGGATGCAGCAGTGCAATCAGTTTATTTATTCAGACAAAGAGTTCACTTGAAACCTGCATGAAACCACAGTAGTGACAAACATCAGTTTTATTTAGACTTGGAAAGTCACACTGATTTTTTGTCTAAATGGAGAGTCAGAAGCAATGCTTTTATTACTAGACTGCTGTCCATCTCGCCTTGAATGGCTGTATTAAAATTAGAACATGGAAGGAGTCACTGCCACTTTACTTCATTGTAATTGAATGCTGAGTCAAAGAATCTCAAATTCTATCAGCCACTGTTTAACAGGCTAGTTCTCCATAAACACTTGAACACAAATTTATCAACAAAACTGTGACAAGTAATCTCCACTTCAACTATCGGTCACAGGCAGGTGACAACAGAACCTGCTTTCATTAGACTCAATATACAGGACTGGTGATGCCAGATATGTATACTGTACACTGTAATTGGAAGCATGACAAAGCAGAGAAGACAAGCACTGATTTATGTACTACTTCCTACTGTTGCCAGAAAAGGGTCAAGAACGTGTTGAAAAGCTACCTTGCAACAACAAATCCTTCACACTGCAGCTAATTATAGCTTTAATATGTACTATTACACATTCAATTACTTTATTTCTACTAGAGCAGCCAATTCATAGTTATTCTATTCTGTGGACTTTTGTTTCAGAAACATCATTTTAAAGAAAGATGCATGCTTGAAGTCTGAATTTTCTTTCCCACACTTTGTACACCTGTAAAATAACAATGACAAAAGAAAGTTTTGTGTGCAAATCAGGAATAATTCATACATAATAGTAGGTTTCTGGAGGTGAGGGAGAGAAATTATTTTTCAGTTTCACATTCAAATAGAAAACTAAGAGCCAAGAGGACGCACAGCTGCAGGCTAGACATGCTCACCAGTTTGCACCTGTCAAAAGAACAGCACATTCTAATGTAAAAAGCTAAAGTTTAGCAAAATGTTTCAATATTTTCATCATTATTCTCTCCAGATTTTTTTCTTTTTTTTTTTCCCCATAGAAGTAAATATCTTTATTTTGTTCGATGGAGAAATCTGACACATTGTAGGTTTCATTACGACTTGTAACAAAAGGAAGTTTTGTAATAGTTAAGATCCTCTACAAGAAGCTGGTTCTAGGACAGGTGTTTAGAAGCGCTATGAAACAGGCTATTCTAAAGGCAGAAAGACTTGGGAAGGTATAGAAAGGTCCCATTATCAACTACAGCCCACAAAGGAAATGCTAAAGAGCTAATTGAGACATTTCCTATGGCACAGTTTCACCAAAATTTAAAAAACAAACAAACAAACACACACCAAAAAATCCAAACACACTCAAAAAGAACTACCAAGGAACAACCTCCCCAAAATAAACACACACAAATATCAAAGAATAAATAACAAAAAAAAAAACCCAACAGCAAACCCAACACACCATTGAAAAAAAAAAAAAAAAACCACAACCAACCACAACAAGAAACAGCCACCAACTATGAAACCTCACCCCCCAGAACACACCTCACTTATTTGTCTCAGACTGTGGAAAGAGACACTAAGTGCTAAACAGAACTACCACTTTCCTCTAGAAGCATTAAAGGCAGCTACGAGTGTATGGGATATGTGGATAGAGCATGGACATGCATATGAATTATTATTTTTACACCATGTCCGCAAGACACAGGTCTTAAAAGGGCTTAGGAAATTTCTTGAACAGCCATTCATTTTTGTGATGACTACAGCAATTTGTACAACAACATCGAGAGCTTATTCTGTCATGGCATCTTTTAAAATAATTTCTAATGTTGTTAATAGCTTCAGATATTCAGTAACACCTTAATTCAAAGGGATAGATTAACAGCATTTAAATAGCTCTTTTTTCATACATTCATAGCCCTTGCCTTTCAAAAGAACATACAGTTGAGACAGATTATGATCTGTGCCTCATCAGGTATTTTTTTTTGTGTGGAATCCTGTATTTTTCAATTTATACTATATTTTTCGCTACCTTCCTCTAGAATCTTAAAGTTAGAACACTGTTCTGTCCAGATCAACAAGGAATGTTGTCTCTTACATAGAAATACATGTAATCTATTTTCCATTGTTTTAACTTTTTGTGTACTGAACTATAGATTTGTTCTTTAATTCTCAGAACAGATGCTGCCTCAAGTTAACTGACTCTGACCTCAACAGATCTCTGATTTCCAGTTTCTATTTTCTTTCTCTTTCCTATAAAGCTTCATTATTTAGTAACTTTCTGACTTCTTACAAATCTAATAATGCCAAAAATTTTAAAAGGCAATTACTGACAATTTTTGAAACCAGATTATAGATACAGTTTTTTTATTATTCTTATTTCAGTGGTTCTTTCTACAATGCAGAGGTCCATAAAAGTACAGATAACATCTTCCAAATTCACACTGATGTCAGGTAAGCTCACCGCTAATCCTTTGTTTTCCATTAAATTTGAACTTGTAAAAAAGACTAAGTGCACTGTTTTGGAAATGTGTTATATCAACTGAAAGAAAAGATGCAAGACACTTCAGAAGTCTTCTAACTTAATTGACTTCCAAAGCATTTTCAGCATGAAAGACTGACCTTTTACATTTGTTCATTTTAGAGAAAATATTCACTAGCTGATTTCCTGTGCAAAGTTTTAATAACTTATTTATAAAGTTACAAATCAATACAGGTATATTTCTTCCTGATAGAAGACATAATTTCACATACAGCTACTCTGAAAGTACTGCTGGATAGCTGAAGGAACCATAAATCAAAAAGTTTTTAATCACTCACACTTATTAAATTCTGTAATCCTGAACTGTGTTACACAAATGATTGACTTCTCCAATCTTGTTGCATCTATATTATTTGATTTGTATGGACATAAACAGTTGCCACTGACAGCTGTCTGATGCTGTTCTGCAGCAGAATATTTCACCTCAGCAGAAAAACCTATCCATTTTAGGTGCATATGTTGCTTTTTAAAGACAACCAAAAAGCCTGCACGGCACATACCTTTTCATAGTAAACTATTCCATATTCTTTATCATCACACTTGACACAACGGAATTCAATCATCAGGTACATAAAATTAGAACTTCGTTTTTCCCTCTGTGAAAAGAGCCACCACAGATATGTATCAGACACTACAGTGAATCAATCTTCAACATTCTCAGTACAGCAATTACCCCACTTCCTTTGTGCTGTAACTGATTAATTAGATTATCAGTTGTAGCAATTATTCAGTTAATCATTTCATAGCACTATTTGAGACCACATCATCATCTTCCTGACATTATTTCCTTACATTCCCACTGCATGATAAACATCCACATGTAACAGATAAACCACATTGGTTTTGCATCACAGTCTTGTGAGTGTGGACTAAAGATCTGCAAGAAGGCAGTGAAGAATAACCAGCTGACAGCTGGTGGTTCTCGTGGTTGGTTTGTTTTGGTTTGTTTTTGTTTTGGTTTTGGTTTGTTTGCTTTTTTAATCATTAAACAATTATGCATGTCAGAGTCAAAAACCACAAGACAGGAAAAAATAACTAAAAAAAAAAAATTCACTTTTAGACAGAACCATGAAAGAGACAAATTAAACTTGGACGACAAAATTAGATTTGCAGCTCATTTACTTTCAGAAGAAGATTTGCTCACGTATGCATTTTCAAAATGCTTTACATAAAAGAAGGATTATAATACATATCTAAGATCAAAATAAAACTGATAAACAGAGGTCTAATTATAAATTAGACCAATTCAATTTCAGAGCACAAAAAAACAAGAGTTCTGCATGATCAGGTAGTGAGGTGGCTTGGAAACTGGTTGAAGGAAAGAATCCAGAGAGCTGTGGTCAATGGGATGGAGTCTGGCTGGAGGCCTGTAACTAGTGGGGTCCCACAGGGGCCGGTGCTGGGACCAGTTCTGTTCAACATATTCATCAATGACCTGGATGAGGGCACAGAGTGCACTGTCACCAAGTTTGCTGATGACACCAAGCTGGGTGGAATGTCTGACACACCAGAGGCTGCGCTGCCATCCAGTTAGATCTGGACAGGCTGGAGGGTTGGGCAGGAAGAAATTTGATGAAGTTCAACAAGGGCAAGCGTAGAGTCTGGCACCTGGGAAAGAACAACC
>JANHFX010003145.1:15870-51431 GCA_027560015.1 Chloroceryle amazona | reverse complement strand
CCCCTGCCCGTCCCGCGGGCAGCAGAGCCCTGCCCTCCCCTGCCTCTCAAAGCCGGACCTAACTGGGCATCTTTTCAGACCAGTTCAGCCCCTGCAGAGTCCCAGCTAGAGGTGCCTCACAGGGACACCAGTTAGAGGTTCGGCGGGACGTCTAGAGCCGGGCAGCTCTTCTGCTGGCTCTCTGCACAGCGTGCTCTGCAGCCCAGGGTGCTCAGGCAAAGCCTGGATCCCACTGAGAGCGGGAACCGGCTGCTCAGCTCTGCGGGAGCAGCCACAAGCCGGAGGATGAGGAGGCTCTGGGCTGAGCTGGCAGGAGGTATAGCGAGAGCCCCGAGGATCTGGTCATGGGAAAGCAGACGACAGAAGAATGAAAACCAGCATATGGGGTGACCCCAGTTCCCACACTCTTGTGTAAGCCGGACGAGTTTAAAAACAGCAGTAATTTTCCTGGGAATATTTTTTATAAGGGTTTTACGAATTTCGAATGAAGGACTGTTTTTCAACTATTTAATTAACAACAAAAAAAAGTTAATATATTTTTTTAAAATAAATTTTTAACAAAACAGGCTTTTAATACTGGATTTTGTAATAAGGAATCCATAACTTTCTCCCCAAAATGAAAACTTATTGCAGTGAAAAATCTTTTGGTGAATAGACTATTTTTCAAAGAGAAAAAATATTCCACTTTTTTTTTTTTTACCATCACTATTTCTGAAGGGGCCTGTTGTTGCTTTAAGTCTGATTTGGACATTAGTCTCTTAATACCCTGCAATTTTCTTTTTTATATTAGAAATTTGTACTCTAACATTTCAAAATAGTACCTAAAAGTGAAACTGCCTTTTAAAGATTTTCTTTTCCTGCTACTGGCATATGAGATCCAGTTTGGTTTTAGTGTTCATTTTGATCTATGTTGTATAGAATATATCTATTGTATCTATGCCTTCAAATAACAGAGGGACTATGTGCATTTATTTTCAATACACTAAAGGGGAATCTATAAACAGAAGATGAAAAAACATCTTTTTGACATAAAGCAGGAAATTTGTTAGCAAAGTCCATAGACAATCTTAAAATTAAATATGGCTAGAAACCAAACTAGCCAGGATATAGGAAGTTAAAATACACATACTAGTGCCCCCAGAATTCTATTTTTAAAAAACACAAGCTGTATAAAGAGCACTGCAATGCATCAAAGCTCAGACTTGAAAAAAAACCCAAACTGGTAAAACTTTGGGTGTTCAGAAAGTGTCATGGTACAGTCATTCTGCTTTGTAGCATTGCTTTTTTTTTGATGTTGGGTTTAAACAACATACTTTTAAAGTATACTCATCAAATTTCTGGAATGAGTGTGTGAAAATGAAAGTATTACCCTTTGGAAGCAAAAAGATCTGTCTCAGAATTCCTACCTCTCTTCTGTCGGGCGCTGGGACTGGAATTCCTGTTTTTATTGTTAGATGCTTCCACATTTGACGTCTCAGATTTGTTTTCATATATGCTTGATGACTTCCTGCTGTACCTTTGGACAAAAGAAATACAAAACCAGTTACATTCCAGCTTAATATCTAATGGCACACTGAGCACTAATCACTGTTTTACCCTCAGACAGAGGAAGCCTAAGGAAAAAAAGACAGGTTTTAAAATTCTGTATGGAATAGAAGTCTATGCCTGTACAGACATGTATGGTGGAGAAAGCCATTCTAGCCCCTTCCGACTTGCACAGTAAGGGATGTGCTTAGCAAGAGTTGAGGAGGGAAAAATGGCGAAACAAGCTGGTCATCTGCACAAGCACTTTTTGCAAGTCCAACTGATTTGTAAGGAAGGAGAGGGAAGCCAAGTTAGGAAAATTATTCCAGTTTTCCATCCTTTACATTGTACTTGATTCCAAGAGAGAAATAGGTACTGGATAGTCACATAGAGGTCATATCATGCATAACAGAACATATGGATTCCCCTGATTCCAGGATCCCCTAAATTCCATTTCTTCTGCTCTTTGAAGACATTAACCCAAGTGGGATATTCCTGTGTGCAGCCAAACCAGAGACAAGGTATCCATCTTGTCAGATTAGCACAAGTACTGCCTTGTCTCTGTCATGGGAAGAGCCCCCTCCCCAGGTTTGTCGGGCGTTCGAGCTGCAAGGCTCTCTCATGGTTCTTACCCCCACTGCTTTGCAAATGTCTGGCGGTTTAGTTTGGGTGTTTGACTGTTAGCTTTGGCAGACTAATCTGCACATTTCATTGTATCTACACACTTCAAATACTCTCCCCAAATGCTCATTATTAACATGTATCAGCAATTACATTGCTGTTTATAATTAACATATGAACCGTTACACTTAACATGCATAGGGTTTGTCTTGCTACAAGGGAAGGTCCAAGATTTTATACAACTTTAAAACATTTAGAATACTAGACATACCTTTTATAACTACAGGGCAGCTTGAGACTCATTGTTTTCTATTTGAACCTCTGGCCTGTTTCTGATGGAACGTTAACAGAGGTCCCTGTTACCTCCTGTACTAAATCAAAATGTGATTTTGCAGCCTGATGTCAGGTACAAAATGGGGCTCAAAATAAATATGGGAACAAATCCAAGTCACACTCACATTTACTTATTCTTTTTTTCTCAGTTCCTTCCCAGCTAGGCTGAGAAAACCAAAACATTCAGCTAACAGTTAAAGATTTACAGCTGTGAGAAAGACACCACAAAAAGACACTAGTCTCTCTGAAACAGCACCTGCAATAAAACTCCAAGTGTTTGTGTAGATCTATGTACACAGGATATTTTTACATGGATGTATGACTGAATCAGTCATTTCCAATGAAGTAGAGAGTTAGGCAGTTAGAACAATAGTCTGTTTAAGTTTCACATGTTTAAATAGATTAGAAAATAATACAAATGCATCATTTCATTATTACTGAAATGCAGCAGCCACCCCTAAGAGAGATACAGCAGGAATAGATAGCACAGGGCATCTTATTTTGGGGTTAAATAGTCAAACTTTGGGGAAGAATTTACAGAAGAAGAATTTAAATGTATTGAGCAGGACATATGGATGTTCTATAACTGCCTGTTTTAAGGGCACTGACTCTAAGTGTCCCTTTTACCAACACCTCCAATCCTGAGTCAGCCCAGCTGTGCCTTATCTCGTGGAACTGAGGTCCCAAGTGCTGCAGTTGCATAGAAACAAGAAAAGGGGCTAGTCATGGAACAGATATGGCTCAGGGAGGGGAGAGCTTCCTGCAAACAGATTTCCCCGATTTCACAGTACAGGTTTGACAATTCCCAATAAACAGTAGAGTCACTGTGGCACATGGGCAACCAAGGAGAGGGTATCTATTGGTTAGATAACTCAACAAGCAAAAATATCTCTGCCATCAGTGCTGGCAGGGCACTGATGATGCTGGTTGCTCTTTACCTAATACTGTCTGCCACTGGCTTGCTTACAGCATATTTAACAACAGGGGCTGCTTAGTCATGTCAGTCATAAACACAGACTGTGCCCACATGGGTGGCTATCAGAAAGTCAAGCTTTTTCTTTTATCTCCTTGCTTCCACCCAGCATCCCAAAGCAGGCTGCAGAAGGTGATCCACAGTCTGATGAATTCTGGATCCACTATTTCACATCAGCTAGTGCAAAGCCACCTTATGCTGCAACTCCCCTGTCCTTGCTTCTCTCCGAGACCCATATTCCAGAGGATCAAGGTGGCCTCTGCTTACAATAGCCAATAGGACACTCTGAGCTTTGTTCCATTCTCAAAAGCCCAGAGCATTGTTCTTCATGAAGACTTCCCATATTGTTCCTGTCCCTATAACCACCCAGCATTTGGAGCAGAAGCATCTAACCTCTCCTTCACTGGCATAGCTAGCAGAGTGAGGACAACAAGGACTTCATTTTTCCTTTGGTTTAATTCACTCTGGGACAAATGGCTAATCACATGGCCTTTCTTCCTGGAGTTAATTAATTTTCTCTTGACATATTTTGTCTATAATTTCTGCTCTCAAAATCCTCACATTAAGAGCCTTATAAGATGGACACACATCCGGATTGATTTGAAACATTTTTGTGATTGCATTTCATATTTTTCTGAATAATCTCCTATTCCCAAGGTGGTTTTGCTGGAAGATTTGCACCCTTACACCTTTTCAGTTCAAACCTTAAACAAAGCAAATACAACTGATCCTAGAGAGAATAAGGTGCAGGATTAACAGCACTGCATCTCTTTAAAATTTCTTGCATTGAATTGTACAGCTCTGAAAGTCTGGCTGTGTTACCCGGGATCTCTTGGTTTGGTTGATCCTGCTAAAGTTTAACAGTGATATCCCATGCCAACTTGCATTAAACTTGCCCAGCAACTAGGCCATTACAAAAAAAATGCTGACATTTCCATGTAACATTCTGGAAATGCTCCAATAATTTTGTCTAAACTTGAGTTAATCTGATCATATGGTTCTTTTGCAAAACCAAAACATCATCTTTTTAATTAATCTGATATTGTGATTTTCATTTCCCCATAAGCAAGACCTTTGTCTCCATTTACATGCCTTTAAACAATTTGAAGACAATCGAGTAAGTTCATACCCAGGAAGGTAAACACAGAAAACTAAGAATTTATGTCCTGAAAAAGCACAAAGGCAAGACAGAGCATGGCCCTGATATGCCATGGTAGCTGTGATTACCTGCTTGCATTGGAGGAATCCATTGGTGCATGGTATACACTCTCAGTGATTCTTTGGTGCAGTTGACTTGCTTCTGTTAAAGAAAAAGTGAAAAGAAATTGCTCTAAATTGTAAAAGATGATTCCTTGTTTGCATGGAAGGTGGGGGGAGGGAGGGGAGAGAGAGAAAAAGGAGAGGAGAGATTTTGACTGGTGCTGCAATCAAACTGGACTACTCGTACTCAAGAGAAAGGCCTACAGTGATCTTAAAGACTGAAAGCTCACCCAAAGAGCTCTTCTACCTGTATTTTTTCAGCATGGAAGTGATTTCTTCCCCTACCACCTTCTCTTTCCTCTGTACCTAGCTCATTGCACAATATGGATCTAGAGAATTAATATACTGGCATTTTTCCCAGAATTCATTACAAGTTTTGTGGCTCAGCTTTTTCTGGATTTAGCACCACGTCTACATCAGTCCTGCTGCACACACAGCTGTCTAACAGAATATATCCCCATCCCTCTGAAAAATGCTTTTGCTCAGCATCCTGGACAAACAACAATAATAAAACATTATTCAGATGCCACTTGTTCACCCTTTTTGCATAGCTGCTGTGTAGCAACAGACTCATTTGTACCTATGTCCTGTAACTGCTGAGCAGAGAAAGAAGGTAATAAAGATGCTGACAACCTGGTTTTCATGTCCAGGAGAGTCAGACACTGAGAAGTGTGAGCAATGGAAGGAGCTGCTTTCAGACTCCTAAATTGCTGAGATCCTAGGGCTAATTTCATTTTGGAAGAAGATGAAGTTCCTGTAAATTAAAGGAGAGCAAACAAATGGACAGTGGCAGCACTGAAAGAGTAAAGTCCTTTGTGGGTAGGAATGCTGGGAGAAAGGAGCACACTGGGTGAGGAGTCAGAAGTAGCTCCATTCCCGGTTTTGGCAACAGATTCCCAACCTTGCACAAATTCTTAAGGTGCAGCTTAAGGCTGCACCTGTAATTCCTTTTCCTGCAAGAGACAATTATGCTCTTTGGGATCAATGGATCAAGGTGTTACCCAAAGCCTTGTTAGCATTCCACCCTTTACTACAGTATGCAATAGGGGTTGTAGATACACTAAGCATTTGGACATGAATGATCCCTAGGTTAAACTATTTATCATGTATCTTTGACCATCTTCCTTGTCCTTTACTCATTCATCTCAGCTGGTTCCTTCAACATTCCAACCCCCTGTGCTACTCCTAACAAAAGCTGGTTTTAGAACAGCCCAGAGAAATGTATCCCTCTTCCTTCTCTCATTACAACACATAAGTTAGAGAAATATTCAGTCTTGGCTTAAACATGAATTAAGGACTTTACTTTCATGAGTCATGGAAACAGAAACAACTGTTTAAAAACACAGGACAGAGCATTTGCTCCCTGCCATCAGTACTGTAAAAAGGGCTTTGATTCATGTGATTATTCAGGAAAAAGCAATGGGAAGAGTTTCAATAGCATAGAAGATACAATTTTTGACCTCTTTCTGCTGTTCTGCTGCATTCACAATGAAGGAAAGCTTGACTTTGTTCACAGAATAGGATAAAGTCATCTTTGGATGTTCTCAAGACCAAACTGCATAAAGTCATAAGTAACCTCAGCAGGATGTTGGACTATAATTAAACCTGAAATATCCTAGGATCCTGTGGTCTTAAGACAAAACAATAAAGAATATAAAAATATAATTCTTTTCCCAAAACTTTCAGTCTTGATTTCTGCATAGAGTTCTCTGGAAAATGTTTAGTAACTCTAGCATATAGGTGGTTTATGCTACAAAAATTTCCCACTCATCTAGGTGACATAAAACCTTCATTTTCTTTGTCTAGAAACACATGGAGGAGTAGCACTCTATCCTATTAAACACATATACTTTCTCCATCAGCTACTCTTCTGTGGTAGCCTAAGTAAAACCAGCTTTTATACTTCCAAATACTACTAACCATAACAGAGTCCCTAGATCAAATTCTCAAACTGCACTGGTAAGAATCCTGAGTTCTTTCCACAGCAGTTCCTGCTGAAGTGACCACAGTAAAATCTGGAACAAAGAGGAGAAGGGATGAAGACAAGAATAGTAACAGAAGACCCGAGTAGTAAGCATTGTAAAAAAGTATATTGTTATGGTTGGACTGCTGAGGTTAGTGTGCATAGTTGTTTTCCTCCACTTAAGAAGGTTGTAAGAACTCCCTGTCTTTGTGAAACAGACAATTAAAATAAAGGTGACCTCTAAAGTTAAAGCACAGACCCAAGTTTCCATCTAGGACAGTCTGTGTAGGAATCTGAAGGGTGTGGGAGGAGAGGCTTTGCTGGCATTGCTTTAAAGAGAGGTGTGTGTATGAGAGGAGTAGAAAATGACAGGACACAGGAAGAGACTACTGGACACAGCTATGGATTTTTTTTTTTGTCTAAGAGAGACTGAAGAATGGCTTTAAGGACTCTGCATGTTCTTGTTCATAAACAATAATATCTCAGATAGCTTTCATCACTATGTTCTCTTACTATCTGGAATAACTTAACTCAATTTTGTCTGTCTTGGGTTCAGTTCCTTACATAAAAAGGGTGTTATTATTTTAGGTATTTATGAGGCCTCGGTTGTTCATGGTGTGTTGAGCATGTCACAAATCACCTTCATACTGGCATCTTTGTGAGAGAGGAAAACGTCATTAATCACATTTTACAGGAAGGTCACTAAGATTAAAAGATGGGATAACTGATTGACATTTAAAATATAAGGTGGGAGACTAGATTTAAAATAAAACCCCTCAGGCTTGATGGGGCTCTGAGCAACCTGCCCTAAGTAGAGATGTCCCTGCTTGTGTAGGGAGGTTGAACCAGATGACCTCTAGAGGTCCCTGCCAGCCCAAAACATTCTGTGATTCTAAAAATACAACAAAGTAAAACAAACAATAGCACGGAGAGGAACAGTTGCTGTGTCTGCTCATGTACGTGAAAGGTCATCTTTTGTGTCAGGTCTTGTGAGAAGGCAGAGCGAAGAATGGGACCCCTCTCTAACACATGCTGATGTAAATGGATATTTCTAGGGCTGCAGCTTAAGAGGGAGAACAGAGAAAAATCATGTTCCTTAGACTAACTGTTAATGAAACAATGATTGATGCCATTTCTAAAGTTCTAAGAAATTCAAGTGGAACCAGGGTTTAAGTCCCATCAATGTTGCAACCACTCAACTGATTCTCACACAGAAAATCTGCTCTTGCTGATTTCACTGGTGGTCATGTAAGTCACTGTAACTCATCCCAGCTCCAAGATGTCACAGAAGGAAGACATTACCAGATCTCTCTCTGTGTGTCTCACCTCTACATGCTTCCAGCTGTCCTGTCAGCACTTTGCGTATCTCTGAAATCCATGTGTTTTTCAGCTCAACAGAAGATGCCTGAGAACACAAGAGGAAAAGGCAAAGCAGATCTAGTTGAAGTACGCTACTTAAATCTAGTTAAATCACTTGGCTTCCCTGACCTACATTTGCCCTCAATTTTCCCAGGGAACGGAACACTGTGGCCAGCTTTGAGCAAAGCACAGAGGATGCTCTTCAAGATGGAAAAGGTCCTGTCCTTGCTTTTCTGCCCAGCATTCCAAGTAATTTTCCACTACTTTCTTCCCTCTTTTACCCCAAATCATGACCATTTTCATGATGACAAATAGGTAATTTCAGTGCCAACACAACAAAGAAGCTTCCAATGGCTGTTGCTTCTTGAGTGTACAGGACAGTGAAAGTCATGAAACAGAAAATTTTCTTAAAAACAAATCAATTGAAAGGGAATATCATCCTTGAGAAGAAAAATTAAAAAAGGGGGGGAAGATTGTTTTTACCTGAATGATATAGACCTCTTCTCTGCCATTATACCAGATCTCAAACTTCTTGTTATCTCCTTTTACATTTTCTGTAATGCCCACAGTGCTCATCTGTTTCAAAACAGAAAAGAAACAGATGGAATCTGGAAAATATCAGTGGTCTTTAAACTTTGTACTCTGAGAAGCATTTTTAAAAGACTGCATTCACTTCTGCACCTTAGGAGGTCATTACAAGTAAAATTCAAGGCATATTATTTATCAACATCTGATTTATCATTCATCTTTTTGATTGTTATAGGAAAAGAAAAAAAAGTGCTCAAAAGTAACACAAGCCAATGTCTGATCATTAGTTTATCCTGTTTGGGTTTTTTTGCTTGAACCGTGGGTCAGTTTTCAACCCTATCCTGACTCTTGTCCACTTACACAAATTTTCAGTTTGAGAAGGATAAGTATTTTCAACTTGCTATCACTGATCTGTTAAGGTGGGAGAGGAAGAGGGATAGAACAGGGCTTTGTGACATTTAATGACTCATCTGCAAATCCAGACAACACAAAAAATTCAATATAGTTTCAGGGAAAACTAAAAAATAGCAAGGAACTAAGTGCCTAACTAGGCAAGATGAACAAGGAACTGAAGAAAATCATTCTAGATTTCTTGAAAGATCGGTATCTTAGAATGACAGCAGTCCAGCTACTACTATACTTACAAGCTTCCAATCTTCTTCCTTTATTAGTTTATCCCCCTAATTTGCCTCAGCATTAGATTTGAAGATTTTAACAGCTTTGATTATGTCATCATTCCTGCTATCTCCACAGAAAGAAACCTCAAATGTTTATATGGATTGGTTCACTCTTTGAACCAGGTTCTATTACAATTCCTATCTGGTTACCCTGTAATAAGTTTAAATTATTACTCTTGATGCACGTTAGTTATCTGAAGTCACAAGTGTCACACCAATGTGCTTACAGGGAAAATTTGGCCTATTTATGCACTTCATCTTAACAGAAAATGTCCTGACTCATATCTGGAAATGTCACTCCTGCAAATAAAAGGACACTTCTACTGTACTGTGATTCATCTGTAGCTATTATCATCACAGAACGTATCTGCTCAACTGATGTCAATAGTAAAACTTACAATAGAACTGAACTTGGAGGATGCTTATAGGCAGAACAATGAGAGATGCATGTCCATTCACTCTTGTTTCTCTTTATGGGATTCTAGACAAGATCACACAAGGTGCCCATTTATACTGAGTTGCAAAACCAATGCTCACATCTGGAGTTGCAGGACATATGGCTGGGTCTGTCTCCAGATCAAAAGTAAATGGGATCTTTCATTTACTCAGGGTACATGAAAGCTCCAGATATGTGTACCTTCTTCACGTGGAAACATTCCTGTGCTGTGAGAACACCTGATTTATTTCTCTACCCCACCGTTACCATATTTATTACCTTTAATGAATTTTTAAAGCTGTATGAAGCTGTCTTCTCATGGCCATCTGTGTTCTCCTCCCGTTTCTTGCAGAAAAGCAGCATCTTTGTGTAGAGGAAGAGGTGTCTCTGCATCGGTTTGAATCTAGCCAAGTCCTTCACCTTGTTGTGCCCCTTCTTGTGGTCGGTCCACACATTGAAGGAACCTTGCATTAACAGCTTGCCAAGCTCACTGACATCCCCCTAGCAAGCAAGGAAAAGAGAGAGCCTACATCAAGTTCAAAGTAGGGTAATTCCAGGCACAGTTCTTTCCCCTAGTGGTGTTTAAGCTTCAAGGCAGAAGCATTGCATTGGAGAGTGGATGTCACAGCTGGAATCTCATCTGCACATCTGTGGTTTCTTCATGTAACCATTAACCCATTGTTTTCCATGTCCATAATTCCCACTTTGTCTCCCCATTCACAGTTACTAAGGTCTACCTCAGGACCACTTTGGATCTGACACACAGGCTGTCCTCTCTGATGACCTCAGAGGAAGCGTCTTCTGACAAGAACTGGGTTTTAATACTCCAAACTCCAAGGCAGTATGAAGGCCCAGTGCAATCCAGATATCCAAGCAGATATCCAGATATCCTTGGCTCTGAAAGATCTAGGTTCAGTTTCTGCTCTGCTGTGAGCTATCTCTGGGCAAAACCTTGAAAGACCCTTAGATGTCTGAAGACATAGACTGGTGCCTGGAGTTATGTAGGTGTGTAATTTCCTCTCATTGCAAAATAGTCTTTAAAGGCTTTGTCAATATTTTCTGGTCTCACCATCTGTAAACTATGTGGTGCTGCACAGCCTTGGGCAGGAAATGAATCAAGAAACCATAAAAGTACCCAAGGGAGAGTGAAACTAATCAGGAAGCAGACCTTTCTAAGTTAAAGCCCTTGCGTGAGCACCACTGATAGGTTAATGCTTCAACTCATATAAACATTCGTCTCAGATGCCACCAGCACAAATATTTATAGCACAGTTCAGTACTAAAGAGTGTAGCAATGTGTAGATAGAGGACATGGCAACACCTGTATGGTAAAAGGCTTCACCAAATAATGTTGAGCTTCTTTACCCTAGCAGCCAGTTTTTCTAGGAATGCTTTGTATAATGTTGATGAAATAAGCTCAGTGCATTATTAAAGTATTTATTTTCAATAATTGTTTGGTCTGATGATTATAAGGTGAAGATGTTGGCTCCAAGTGGGAATGTCTGATCTCTTAAGCTACAGATTGCAAGATGCTCTCCTTCTCACTCCCCAACCTCTAGCCTAGATCCAGCTGGGTTTTGTTAGGTATTTTTTCACTCCATATCAGGGTATTATTAGACTCTTCAAAGCATTCAATAAACCTCAGAAATTTCTATAACAGTCTCTAATTATATAGAGTTGGATTTTGTATTTGTGCATACAGGACTGTGTGTGTTTGTATTTATATGTGCATGCCAGCGAGAACTGCAAGTCTGTGAAAAGCACACTGATGAGGTGTAAAGCTAAATAAAAGATCCAAACAGACATATTTTCTACACTGTTCTGACAATGATGAGAGCCAGCCACTGTTTGATATGGCACTGAGATCCAGAAGCTCAGTTTAACTCTTGTGATAGGTCCATCTCCTCAATCCTGGATCTAGGACTGGGATTATAGCAAGTAAATTGGAAGGCTACCACTGCAGAGAGAAAGAGGATGGAGAGGGTGAGTCTGCAGTAATCCCACAAAGGACTTTGAATATTAGCCCACAAGCCCTGGACTTTCTTGTCAGTATGGGCAGCAAATAGAGAGGAGGACACTGTTTCTGGTAACTTGTGCTAGTGGACAGCAATATTTTTTCCCAAAGAAAGTTTATTTAAAAAGGAGGATTCGATCACTATATCAGATATAATAATTATTCCCTGTCAGAACAATACACTACATCTCATGCATATGGAAGATGAGAGATACATATCCATGGCTTAAGTGCTGCGTAACTCATGGACAAACTACCCAGGCCAGGTTGTAACAAATGGTAGGGTGATAGTAGGAAACATCTCTAAAACATCTACTCATCAAGGTTTACCCTACATTTTTTGTTCTTTTGGCTAGAAATAAAATAAGTAAACAACCAACTCCAAACTTATATGTTAGCAATTTCTTACACAAGAGTTCAGATCTTAACTCTGCATGTGCACAGGTCCAAGAAGCAGAATATCCTATGCAATTAGGAGCATTCATCGGCTGCCAAAAAAAATTCCTTTTCTGCTGGTATAATATCCTTCTCTGAAAGGTGTTCTAGGCAAGTATTTCTATCGTGCCTCTGTGGGAAAGACTCCACAAGATGGGGTGTGGTTTCATGTGCTATAGGAGGTGTTTATTTGCCATCATGGCTGAGCACCTGGGACAGGTGGAACAGGCAGAAGAAATTATTGGGTTCACCCTCTTTTACTCTTTCACCCTATTTAATAATCATGTAACACACCACCTCAGGAATGCTGTCAGCATTAGGCTACACAGAAGCCATTTTCCACTTTGTCATGTCTCAGTTCAGCTACCAAAACAGAGGCAAAAAACACAGTCCTTGGAGCTACCATCTGCATTTCATGGAAGGCTGGCAAATTCAAAAGTAGAAGCTGAATAGGAACAGGAATGCTCAGTTGAGTTCCTGAGTACAAAACTACTCTGAGGTTTGAAGGAATAGGCAAAAGCACAACCTCAACATTTATATGGATAGGAATCTGGATGCATCCCCTCTGCTCAGGATAGTATGTTACCTTTCTTGGAGAAGCTCTTCTGCCCATCCTTTACAGAACTATTTAACAAAAAAAAAAAATTGTAAAATTGCTGTAAATACATGCATATAAACTGGGAAAGATAGGAGGAAAGCTACCTTTCTCTTCGGAAATTAATCAGAAATAGTGAAAACTGGGGAAGTTAAAGACATTCTGTATCCATGAGCTTCCCATGCCCATGCTGGCTGGTCCAAGTCTGCAATAATAATATCCAGGCATTAAAGAGTCTTGCTAGAATGAATCTCTGAGACACTCAGAATTAGCCATAACCAGAAAGGTTTAGAGAAGTTTTCACAAGCTATTCCTCTTGACACCTAGAAGCCTTAAAAGACTCACTATGGAACCCAAAGGGACTCAAACAAGCAAACAAACAAAAAAACACAAAGGAAAAGTCAACTTTAGATGTCTCTTCAGAGGTTTTATCAGTAGCAGATTAAATATATTTGGATAATTTCTCATTTGTAGTGAGTTACTTTAAGCTGTTGGTTGTCTCTCTACATTTAAATAAAATGTATAGCTGATAATACTTTTTTACATTCAATTACACCAGTGTAAAATATTTCATTTTAAAACCAGTGTTTTGTGTTGCTGAAATTAAGATCTGTTCAGTGAAGATTCAAAAATATATAGCATTTCTGATCCATCAGAAGAAATATTAATAAAAAAATCTTTAGGAACTTAAAATGACAGAAACAGTCAGATGCTGGATTTGACCTTGTGTGTTGGAGAAATTAGAAAGATAAAGAAGTATTTCTGTCCAGCCAACATATCTGAATATAACAGGCTTCTCTTACCTTGAGAAAACTTTGAAAAACTGAAAATTAGATGGAAATCATATCAAAAAGATACTGTTAATCTAAACTAAGAAGGAAAACTTCATGCTATGTTCTTAATCTAAACCCAGCTCCTGGCACAAGATCTCACTCATCAATTCATAACAGAGGTAGCTCACAGCTGCGCAGAAGGATGGAGTAAAGTATCTGGTTTACTTAAGTTTGTCAGGTTTGGGTGACCAAAGTTATGCTTAGGACACCTGCGGTGTTTCTCTGATCCAGAAGCACTGCAGCTAGTCTGGGTGTTTACTAGCCTAACAAGGTGGGCACTGCTTCACATTCAACCCAGAACAGCTACTGCAGGGTAAGAACTCACATTCTCATTTCAAATGTAATGCACAATCCACAGCAGCATTTCCAACTGTGTTCATCAGCGGATCTATGCCACACAGCCAAGCAAGCCATTAAATTTGTTTATAAAATAATGCTGACAGAGGGCATGGTTTCCTCAACAGATGCACTTGCATAAAAGACAGAACTACATAAATTAAAATCCCATCCTGCAAAACACAGAATAATTCTTCCCACCCAGACACAGTCAGTATAGACCCCAGCATTTTCTTCAGAAGTCACATTCTGCACAGAATACTGGTTTTCTCATATCCAGACTAAGCCCTGTTACTCTGATGTAATAATTCTTTGAATGCAGCTTCTCAGTACATTGTTTTCTCTTAACATTTTCACCCTGCAGCTATTTCAAAATGGGCAACCACATGACCCTCAGGCCTCATTTTGCCAGGCGTGTTTCTCCTTTATGTGTCAATCACTTCCACTTCTCACTTAAGGGTTCATTTTAAGCAAGCAATACTAGTTCTTTTAAGTCATATGACTTCAGTGGAGCTTCAGCAGAGACATATATACATTTGTGGTCTTTGATTTGTACCATGCTTATTATTTCACATTTCAGATAACAAGTTTGCCAGTCACTGTAATGGATTCTATTATCCACTTTAAATGGAAGCCAAATTTTCTTTCCTAAGTACAAAAGATTTGGAAACACTTCAACTGCATATTAGTCACAAAGTTTCAGCAAAATTCTTAAGTTATGTCTGTCACACTTGCTACCTCTCACCTACAAATAGGGCTTGGGTGTGATTACTCGGAAGGACAGCATTTGTTCCACTTCCTCCCCACCAGCACAACCCCATCTCCACAGGAGAGATATGTTGAAGTGTCACCTTGACAAGTAACACAGCCGTCTGCAAAGTGTATGAGCCATGGGCACACCACAATCAATGATGAGAGGAACATTGAATGGAATGAGACCAGAGTGAGAGCAACAGCAAATAATACCTCATATCCTGTGATTGCTATCTGGTGCATGGAGTCATTTACTGCTTTGATGATATCAAGCACTGTGGCCAGGGCTTCTTCCAGTTCAGCAGTACCCTCTGAATTCTTGCTGCACTTCAGCATCTCCTAATTAAAAAAAAAAAAAGATATGAACAATTGAACAATTCTTGTATCAGAAGCCACCATAAACCAATCGTCCCTGAAATTTGAGCTGCATAGACAAAGTATCAGAACTGGGGGTGGGGGAGAAACAACCAGCAAATGAAGCAGGACATTCACCAGGATTGTCGTTGAGCAGATACATTTTGACCTTTTGGACATTTTCAGCTTTTACAGATCCATTTAAGATGAGACAGGACTATTCTGACATATTTACAATGAACTTCTTGCATGTCACAGAATTATATCTAGGGGTTTTTTTTATTCCACATCTGCTAGGAAAAAAACCCTCATTCTTAATATAATTATTTCAGTTGTTAGTTTCCTTTTGCAATTTGTTCCACGAGGTACTTATTACCACTGTTAAAAATATAAATTAATTTCTAGTCTGAATTTGGCAGGTTTGACATTCCATTCCTCAGGTCTTAGCAAGCTCTTGTCAGATAAAGAAATTCTGCACTGGGAGAAGTCACTTCCTGTGCAGATGCTTGTAGATTTATGACCAAATCATCTATCAAATCTCTCTTCTTTAAATTAACATTTCTTTAATCTATAAAACAGGTGTTTCAACTCTTACCTTTTTTTTGGGGGGGGGGGTGGGCACAGAATAGGCCAGATTACTACATATCTTCCCCAACTCTTATTCTCTACCTCTGCACTACAATCTACAGGTCTACATTTGTAAATATGAAAACCTTTTTTGAGATACAGTCCTTTTGAAGAACAGTGCTAACTTCTAGCTAAAATTCATCAACAATTATATTCTGCTTGAAATAAGGGAAGTTCTTCCATCCTCCAATCCTTGCACAAGGAACAAGAGATAAAGTTCTGGATAAGTTAAGAACCACGTGCCCAAAGCAAAGAAACAAACAGAACCTTCTGAAGGCTCAATTTCTGTAATCATCTCGCATACAGAGATCCTATTTAGTGTTCCAAATATTTAGGGCCAACTACTTACATAGCCCAGTACAGTTCCTTACAAGGATGATTTTTCTTATTTCTATAGGTGTCTTTTGTTTGAAAAGTTCTAGTGACTGAGTAACATCTCAGGACTTAATTATCTTCTTGTAACCAATGGCTATAACTTATGCCAATCCTGAAACACACAGAAGTCTTTATTTTAAATGAAAATAACTGCCTTGCCTCACGCTCTTCTGCCTGTAGAGGAGCCCTGAACCGGTTTTGGATGCACAGATTTTTTTTCCCCACTGTATTGTATACAAAGCACTTAGTGCCAGTGAATATCTACCTGAGATCAGAATCAGACTCTATAACTTTGATAAACGCATCTGGGGAAGAAAAGGTTAACAGATACAAACCCACATGGGATAGGTGTGGTTTTGAGAAGACGTGAACCTCAAAGCAGCTAGAAGATCCCAAGTCGAAACCATAGAATTTGCAATCAAAGCCAGTTCAGATTCCAACCATTAAACAGAAAAAGTGAGATGAGTATAACCAAAAGTACTAAGATTACTGATTGCATATAGACCTGTGATTTTGATGCTTGGAATCTTCATCCATTAATCAGCTGAAAGAGCAAGTTTATTGGTTGCTAATGAGACAATAGTTCCAGTGACAGAATTCATAACCAAATAACCATCTTGTTCAGCATTATTGATTTGTCCCTGCCCTATATATCTACCAATGGTATGAAAGTGTCTGCCTGGATGGAATTATCACTTCAGATATGCAAGCTGTGAAGAAATTTCAAAATAAATTCTTGTAATAATAGCACCTCACTAAGAACTGTGCAGTGAGTTTAGTTTTGTTCCTGTGCTGACTACAATGTCAACAGAAACTACATTCCAGAAATAGACCTAGGAATGAATCAAGACTCTACTAAATTTAGTAATCTTTATTACAGTAACAATTAGACACCTTCAGTAGGGGTGGCCATTGGCATGGTCTTTATTCAGGCCTATCTTTTTCAGCCACATTTGGAGTTTGGAAATTATTTAATCCAAAACCTAAGGCACTTGTGTTTCTGGAAAACAGGGCTGCAGAAAGGTGGTTCTTGTGAACCCCAAGCAGCAGCAGCCTCTCCTCAAGTGCCTGGGTAGCTTAGAAGATAAAAGCAGGATACATACCAATAGTACCTGTTGCACAATTTCTAGGATAAGGATGGATCCCCGCTCTCTGTATAGTGAGCATGCTGCTTTTTAATATTAGCTAAACTGACAATATTGCACCCAGAGGGTTGCAATAATAGTGACCCAGAATTTAAACCTTGTCTGCCCATAACTGAAAGCACACAGCTCGGTAGGCACTGGTTTGTTATCAATTATTCACTGACTCCCATTTTCCTACACTTTTCAGTGCTCCTGCTGCAGGAAAAGAATTCACCATCTTCACGGATCTCATAATCCCTGACAAAGTAAATGTCCCTGCCAATGTGTTGCTGCTAAATACAAAACTGGTCTGACCAGCTTCAACCCCAGTGGCTGCAACCTGTTCTGCCTGAGAATTTTACTCCTTGATCTAATCTTGGTTTTATTTACAGTCATATTTCAAATTAAAAGTAGAATCTGGCTTACTCTTGCTGTTCTGAAGACCTTGACATTTTCTCCCTTGTCACAGAATAGTTTCAAGAAATAGGGCCAGATTTATTTCTGGATTATATTGGTATAAATCACTGGAATCAGTGAACTTGCATCCTTTCTAATATCCCTCTTCAATATTTAGATTCTACAGTTTTGTGTAAAGTCAAAAAACAGGTCACAGAAACACTGCACAAGTGAATGCCCACATCTTCACATGGCTTAAACTGGCATCGTGTGACCAGTGCCATGGTAGCTATTAGCAAATAAAATTGCAGCCTAAAATCTCAGTTGCAAATTTCACACTAAATTTCATGACAGTACACAACACTACATTAAGTGCAGAGGCTTGGGAAAAACATTCAATGCACCTTTGTGACCTTCCCATGAGGAAAATCAGTAAATATTTTTAAGAAATGAGGAGATGAAGACAGAATTTTAAGCCATCATCTTCAAAAATGTAATTGGTTTGAGCACATATATTTCCTGTTGCCCAGTTCAGATTAGAATTTCATGAATGGACCAGTCACAGTTCCAACCAAATCAAGAGGGAAGTTCACATATTCATCCTGTGGACAAGTAACAAACAATTTATTCCTAGCTGGATCTTTAAAACAGAAACACCAAAGGGGAGTGGCTCCTTCTGATAGGTGTGAGTCACAACCATGGGAAAATACCAGGTTCAGAGAGTTATGTTAAACAGGGAGAAATGTAAGAGACAGGATTTAAAGCATCGGTTCAAACTGTAATACCATATACTGCTCTAGTAAAGCCAAATTACATCGCTGATTAAAGAGAAATAAAACAATAAATAAAGCATTAAAATCCTATATAATACATCATACTTTATATATATAATAATATACTGCTATTTCTTAGTATATAAGTACTGATAAGTAAGAGCAGTACTTTGAAACAGAAGTCCTTTCTTTAACTGCTAACATTTTACAACGTAGCATTATGAAATGCTTGTTGAAGAAGTGAGGGAGCATTTATTTCTGTGTAGTCCTTCAGAAAATAGTGCTGATATGTAATTCTTCAAGTAAAACAGGCTATGCATTGGAATTCTTTGCACTGTCATGGAGAATTTACCTTTAACAGCAACTGGTACTTTGTGATTCTCTGGACTGGCTTTAAGAGATAAGCATCTAGGGAGAGCTTATGATCCAATTTACGCTGACATTCCTGTAAGATACAACAGGGAAGAAAAATACAATTGTTTCTTGAAACACAGGCAAGACACCAAGATCATTATCATTTGGTAATCTGAGTATTATATGCCTGTGAATTAATTGAGAAAGAAATTTGTTCCATCTGCATAGGAGTTTCCAGGTTACTTATGTCACAGTGAAAATACATCTAAACAAGAGCTAATGTTTAGGTTCAACCTAGTGTCAAAATCTGGCATGCCCTGCTTATGAGATTGCAATCATCTGGGGTTTGCAAAGAAGCCAGCACTTCATTCGTTTGGGTATAGCCTGGAGAGTTAGTCTCCCTCCCACCCAGGAAATCTAACTACTATTCTCGTTACCTAGTCTCTTGTAGGGAGCACCTTGACACATACTGAGCACCTGCCACCAATATGAGAAGCATGCAGAAAAGTCTGTATATTGCTCTAAGTTTTCTAAAGAAAGAAGAAATACGGAAAAAAAACAAGCTTTGATGGTCTTGCACAGCTAGTCTGCAATGAAATTCCACCTGAAAAAAGATGCTGTCTCCACACTGTCTCCAGAGAGCTTCAGACCTTGGCTTGTTCTGACAGTATTTTTCATATATTTGGAGGTCCTCTTTCTGAAAAAAAAAAAAAAAGGAGGATTTAAGTAAGGTAAGAAAAAAGAATCCACAGAGCATCTGCCTTGAGTCAAACTTTTTCTTACCTTACATCCTAACACATGAAGTAATTAATACATGGGGATAACTATGCAAAAATACACCGAAGTTATCAAACTTGCTTTTTCACTCCTGTAAAGTTAAATACTTCTGAAACTGAGAATTTTTTGATACTTTTTGCACAAAGCAAGGAAACTGCAGACTGGAAGACACTTAACTGCAAACCTGTTGTCTTCCAGGGAGGGGAATAGATGGTTTGAAAACAACAACAAAATAACATTACTGCCAACAAAGCTCATCACTTAGCTGTTTACATGTTCAAAACACTCTAAAAATAGTATAGACTATCAATAGTACAAGGATGAATGAAAAAGTAGTAAGTTTGTCTTGCTGATGTCCCAGGCCCAGCAGAGAGAAGTACTTAAAACTCTGTCCTATCCAAATTAGAAGTGGGTGGATTCACTTGACCTCTGTTTACCTTTGACTACACTCCAGGTGTTCTCACTAAATTCCATGGCAAAAATCTCACTAACTTCAGTGAAAACAAAGGCAATATCTATAAAAGCCCAGAGAAGTGTATTTTGAGCTCCATAGGCTGTATGGGGAATACAGACAGACAGGCATTCCTCTGCCAGGTTCTTGGCTCACTGACTGTGACAGGTTAGCACAGAAGCCCTGCAGCCAGGTGCCTATGGAGCAGTGCCATATGTATCCCTGAGCCGTGCTGGCTATGGCTGACCAGCTGGGAGCTTCCCATCGTTGTCTGCACCTATCCTGGTGGACGTGACCTCAGTCAGAATCAAAGACAGAACCAAAAATAAATCTCAGGATTTCCTGGCTCTTGTCTTTGTGTTTTCAGCCCACTACACAGTGCCTTGTGGGGCAGGGAAAGCATCTTCTTCTGTATAGAGTTAGTAGAAGTCAGAATTGCTGCCATCTTCCTCTATAGACCTATACTGGTGTCACCCTGATGACTCAGATGTGAAAGCAGAGCTATGCCATGTTAACACCTTACTGTGTTAAGGATTATGCAATACAAAAAGCTCCTTTGCAACTGAAGTATTTATGATGCTGTTCTAAAATAAATGCAGTGTTCTCTTCACACAACTAGAATTGTTTGTACACGTTCCCTTGGAGGGAAGTTAGCAGGGGGTAAAACCCACAAAACTAGAAGTAATAATAAAGTGCTATCAAGTATCACAATTTGTTCTTGGCCCACAGAAACCTAATTGGATGGGGCAAGAAGAACAGAGGCAGCGACAATCAAAAGCACTCTTAGGGATATGAGTAAAGTACCAATTTAAAATTAAAGAAAAAGTACAATAATCATCAATTTACCAGTAATTTGCCATAGTAGAACCACCATAAGTCAATTAAATCTTCTGCCTAAATCAGTGACACCTGCTCAGACAGACACATCTTTAACCACAGCTTTAAATGTAATATTCTCAGGAATAAGAAATTCCTGATTAAATTATTAGGGCCAAATTCTAAAATGCCAAGAAACAATTAATTGACAAATTACTCAAATTCCAGTCTTAAATGCTCCACACATCTCTATTTTCATATCTAGAGACTTCTTGCTGGCACTTTTACATCAGGTTCATCTCTCCTATAATATTTTCCCTTTCCACAGTGATTTGCATCTGAAGATCTTTCTCAGCCTTCATGCACGTGCTTGTATTGGGTTCGCGTGACAAGGTTTTGGTAGCAGGGAGGGCTACAGGGGTGGCTTCTGTGACAAGCTGCCAGAAGCTTCCCCTATGTCCGATGGAGCCACTGAGGGGGAGAGGATAGAGAAATCAGGAGTAAAGTTAAGCCAAGGAAGAAGGGAGGGATGGGGGGAAGGTGTTTTAGGATTTGGTTTTATTTCTCATTATCCTACTCTGATTTTGTTTGGCAATAATTTAAAATATTTCCCCCAGGTCAAGTCTGGTTTGCCTGTGATGGCAACTGGTGAGTGATCCCTCCCTATCCTTACCTCAACTCCTGAGCCATTTGTTGTTTTCTCTCCCCTACCCAGTTGAAAAGGAGGAGTGATAGGGCAGCTTTCGTGGATACCTGTCACCCAGCCAGGGTCAGCCCACCACAGGTATTTAGGCACAGTTCCAATTATCTTTGTTGGCTGATGATTTATGAATAAATTTTGCTTCAGATTAAGATTTAGCCCTTTGAATCCATCTCGCAGGTTACTGGTCAGCTGCTACAGTCCTTTCATAGCTTCCTTTCCTAAATGCTTCTTTCTCCCTGAATGACCAAAGGCCCCAACTGCTGGCCCCCATTAAATTGCTCTCTTTTCCACAGTTAGCAATATGAGTAAGTAAACAGTGGTAATTCACAGTGAGTCACTCCTGCCAGGCACCTCACCTGGCACATGTTGGTAAGCAGTCTGACACACCTTTTGTTTTTTCCTGGGCATTTTTAAATGGTTCAGTAAGCTTTCCTTCTTTCCAGACCCACGTTTAGCAGATCGGCCCAGAGTGTGCCCCTTTTCTTGCTGATAAAGCACTATAAGACCCATCCTGCAAGGCATCAGCACACATCCCTTCTCAGCATTCGTGGAGTCTGTGCCACACAGTGCTTTAAGCAAGGTCAAGTGTCTTGGTGATGGTGTAATAGCTGTCATGTGGGCAAAACTGAGCTGGCTTACCTGTAATTTAATTTATATCAAGATCATGCCCTAACAAGACCAGGCAAAGTGGGAGGGAGGACAAGAGGGGGCATTTCTTTTCCAGTTGATTCTGCTACTGTGTTGCAGGACAGAAGTCAGAGAGGAGAGATCGTCTGGGACTCCACAGACCATTTCTACCCTCACCTGAGAAGAAGTTTTCACATCATGGTGACATCTAACCAGATGGCACTGGTGGAAGTGGGAGGGCATGTGAGGACATGGCAGGGGAACGACTGGCAGAGGATGAAGGGACTCAGGTGCAAGATGTCCCACTTCAGCTCCCAAGATGCTTTCAAGCAGCTCTAGAATCTGGGCTGAAAAGTCCCAGTGTGATCAGACAGTAACATTCTTCAAGTATCAATCCAAAAATCAGTCTGCTTCTAATCACAGGCCTACCACAACGTTGTGGCAGGATGGTTACACCCATACAAAGAAGGAGAAATGGAGAAGTGAATTTGCAACAATGTCAGTTTCCTCCCAGAACTCGGCATCACCTTGAAGAGCAGCCGTTTCAGTTTCCCCCACACCAAAGCAAGCACGGTCATAACTCATGGGCAAGCCAGAAGTCTCTGCTCAGCAGGAAAACGAAAAAAGCTGCCAAATCATGGGGAACACAAACACACAACCAGGCGTTTGTTTGTGCCTCCTAAAGGCGGTCCAACAGAAACAACAAATTTCTGGACTTTATGTGGCTTCTTCTAAAAACAGAACATAAGGGCAAATTCTTGAATCAAAGGTGCTACTGTGTGAGCAGTGACACCTTGAGAGAGAGGTTTCTGCTTTCTTAGTGCAAAATTTGAAACGGGGAGAAAGCAAATGCATCATTTAACCTCTTATCCAATAGATTTAATGTTGTTTGACTAGGTCACAGAAACTGATACGCAAAGGTGATAGAGGGACTGATTTTCTTTCACTTCACACCTGAACCATAACTTTAGTGCCACTGATTTCATAGGGGCAGAATAGTGAGACTGGGGCTCAACAGCTGTTTTCACATCCTTAGCTTCAAATCCAGGGATATTTGCAACGTACAGACTCTTTTATGCTCCTTGGATTTCAAAGGTCTGCATTCTTCAAAGACTGTTTACCCTATTTTGCATAATGATTTCACCACAATATTTTCCTGCCCAGCATCTGAATCTTAGTATTACAACATATTCCTTAGTAGTGTCATTTACTCAAGCTCCAAATGCTGGCTGTTAAACAGAAAATTATTCAATGGACTTATAATCACATTTACACTCGTATGATGATCTTCACCCTGACCCATTTGTAAACTGGGGGCATAGCTATCAGAAGTATCACATGTTCATAATTCCCACTGACATCTTAAGAGATGTGGCAGTGTTCAACACTTTTGACAATTGGGATATGCATGTTTCATTCAAATCTGTCTGCATTTCATGCAGCACCCTGTTAAAAAAGGATTTAACATGTACCCTGGAAAAGCAGACAATGCTAGATGCAGTATACGGTAGAAGTAGGAGGTACCTTTGACTACAGTGAAGAGGACAAATTTTCCCATTTCTCATTTCCAGTGCAAAACATAGAATATTATTCAAGCAGTTTTGTCAGGCTATTAAAACAGTAGCAACCCACCAAAACAGGTTTTTTCTTAGAAGGGTCTCTGAATGAGTGCTATATAAACAAGCACCTTTTGTTATGTTACAGGAAGCAGAACTAACAGTCACACTAACTGGAAGGGGGAGGGCCATGACTGAGGGCTCTCAGAGAGAGCTGCAGAGCTTAGGCACTGAAAGTCACTGGGAACAAAAGACACTTGCATTTGACCAAAGCCATCACTGCTTTCTCAAACTGGGCTCACTCTGCTTCTAAACAGACACACTTCACCCCTCCACACAAGGAGAAGAATCCCACTTGGTTGTAGAATTCTGTGAACAAGTAAAGGAATCGACCTCACAGTCTCTTAAGAAGCTGGTGGGGTTTCACCACACAAAGAAGGTGGTAGATTCTACTGGACCAGTTCTAGGGGAGTAAGTCTCCTGAATGGTGCAGAGAAGAGAGAGGTAAGACAGGAACCAGAGATACTGTCTACACTCAGAGCAATCTGCTGTGATACTGTTCTCTAGGGTGGTGACTGGGGTACACCAGACTGATGGTAGAGTTTTATCTGATATGAAAAGCACGTTAAACTTTTGGATCACTATTTTTTTTTTAACCAGGGCTTAAAATACATTAGTAAAACACTGGTATCAGACCTCTTCCTGTCAGTAAACCAGGTAAAGGTTCAGATTTCAGAATACGCACTTGTTAACTGTGTCTTAATTTGGCAATATCTGCTATTGTGTGTTTTCCTCATTCAGAAAAGCAATCAGAGTGAAAAGACAGGATAAAATCTGTAAGCACAGTAGGATTTACTTACTCTTTTCAAAAAGCATCGTGCAAGAAGCTCAGGGTTTTCAATGCAATTTTCTATCTCCTTAAGGAAAATCCTGAGAGAGAGAGAAAGGAAAGCAAACAGTAATGTAACATCCCATTCACACTGTGTACAAGCTTCTGTGTAAATCCAGCTTAATGCCTATGTTTTGTAGTAAGGGATTCAATGGGGAAGGTAACAATTCTGGCACACAAGCATATTAAATATATTTTAGAAAAATGGGATGTGGTTCACAGCTGATTGCCTGAATCACCAATATTATCACATTTTCATCTGCTCACAAGCATCTGATACATCTGGTTCCTCTGGCTGTTGAGATTTGTTTCCAATATGTAGCCCAAACACCTGCTTCCCATTGGTGATGAGAATTTTTCAGAACAGCTAGAAAAGACAGAAAAGCTCTGTCAGATGTAGTTGCTTAATCAGCAAGCAGTGAAAATATAGGATGTAGTCCAAATGCTTCTGCAGTGGCAGTCAATGCACTAAGCCTTTAGGGAAATAAAGACCAGGCTTGCAAAGGGAGGGGAATGCCATTATCCAATTGGAAGACACATTCTTTCAAAACAGTACGTAACCTGGGAAAATAAAAAATAAATCTAGTATGTATCAGCTACTCTGGCATAATATTTAAACTTGAAAAAGAGGGATTTTTAAATTTATTTTGTTCAACTGTTTGTTACATCCTACAAGCAATTATTATCTAAAAGAATTCTTAAATTCTCACTTTGGCTACAGCCAGTCTCACGTACTCAAGGCTAGGAAAAGCAGGAAATTTACAGAAGTAGCCCTAAGCTTTGTGTTTTGAAAGAGCATCAAAGAGAGGGTAAGCTTGTTCATATTCTGTGGTTATGGGCTGTAGATCACCTTGTCCACAGTGGACATAAGACTTCTGGAAAGGTTTATAATCATATGAAGGATAAAATTCCTTAAGAAAAGTACTATCAAATATATTAGGTCTTCTGATGTGATAACAGAAATATAGGACAAATAAGCTGAACACTAAGTAATCTTTCCCACGGAGGAGTTTTGTCAGAGAAAAAAAATCACGATTTAACCCTGTGACATCTACTGGTGCACCAAGAGGTGGTAGAACACTCGCCACTAGGGATATTCAAAATGGATAATGCCAGGGAAATCACCAAGAAATGCACAAAAAGTGCTGGAATGAGTGCAGAGGAGGGCAACAAAGCTGGTGAAGGGCCTGGAGAATAAATCTTATGAAGAGTGATTGAAGGAGCTGGGACTGTTTAGTTTGAGGAAGGGGAGACCTCATCACTCTCTACAATACCTGAAAGGACATTGTAAAGAGGTTGGTGCTGGTCTCTTCTCACAGGTAATTAGCAATAGAACAAGAGGAAATGGATTCAAGCTGCAACAGGGTAGGTTTAGACTGGCTATTAGGGAAAAAAATTTCACAGAGAGTAGTCAGACACTGGAATAGGCTTCTCAGGTAGGTGGTTGAGTGACCATTCCTGGATGTGTTTAAGGGTCATTTAGATGTGGTGTTGGGGGACACGGTTTAGGGGTGAACTTTGTAGAGTAGGGTTAGTGGTTGGACTTGGTGGTCCCAAGGGTCTTTTCCAGCCTGAATGATTCTATGATTTTATGCAAAAGGATATAATCTTTCACAAAAAAAAAACAAACAGCTGTTCTCCACACATGGGTTTTATACAACACACAGATAGGCAAAGTGAGAATGATTTTTCCTGCCTGAGCATGTGTGAGTACGACAAAGCACCCCACATAAAGGGAGCAGAAATGCCAGTAGCACCCAAAGGCACAGGACACCCGCCAGTTCCCACATGCCTGTTGTGGAAATCGTAGATTTCTGGAAGGTTCCCAAAAAGAATTTCCTTCTTGTTCTGGAGTGCAGATGGAATCAGATGCACCAAATTGGGATTGTCCATTTCTGAAGCATAGCCCTGCAGAGAAGAGTGGAAAATAAAACCAGCCTGTTTTTACCAGGGAAGTACTGTGCCTGAGACACTGAAAAGCCCCAATGTCTATGTGCTCTTTGTTCTCAGCTGCCTTTGTATGCTTCTCCTATGCCTGCTGCTTTATTACTCCCATGATTTTCTGACACTCTTAATTTTCCCCAGAGCTTTTACCCTTGATAGATGTGCAAACACATTTTTAACCAAAAATTAACTGATTACTGGATTAACAAAAAAAGATTAAATTATGTCCCTAGTGTTCAAAAGCCATTTTGGTCATGTAGGGATGGAAACTGCCAAGTTTGACAGTCACATATCTTTCTGCTAACACTGCTTCACTGCAAAAGAGTTTGGATTTAATTGTTGAACTGTGGTACCTGGCTTGATTATTTGGTTGTTTCTTGTAGACACTGGATTGCGTTTCTTCGATAAAATCTTTGAGAGAAGAACATTCTGAGTGCAGATTTTAAACTCAGGTAATATATTAATTATGAGAGCTGGCAGCTCCCACAGATCAAATCCAATGAAGAAGCAACCACATGGCTGTACAAAGTCCTCCAGGTCCGACCCAAACACAAGCATGACTGAGCCCTACTCAGTGTCCATCCTCCCACAGACTAGAGACCTCAGACTCCACAAACACAGAGTATACTGGTATCCTATGAGTTTCAAAAGCTCAAGAGTTAGTTTTATATTTGCAGTGTGAGCTGCTCTTTTCTGTGTCCAGACACTACATGGAACAAGAAACAAGAGGGGGAAGAGGGCCTTCTTTTTTCACAATCATTTTCTGAATTTACATTCACAGAAATTTAATGTCTGGCCTCATGGAAATCAAGGGTGATGTTTCCAAAGCTTACTGATGATATTTTGAAAAGGCACCTTATTAACTATTCCTCTGTCTGTACCTTTGAGAACCATGCAGCCTTAATCATTCTGTGGGCTGGGGTCAGAAAAGGTGCCGAATTCTTTAAGCCCTGAGGAAAGATGTTCAATACATCCTTCACATTTTCCATCTCCAAGGCTGAACTATCTTGCTAATGGACCCTGTGTACTCTAAACAGAGGTGGGAGGTGAGAGTGCTCAGCCCATGGAGGATCTCCACCTGCAGTGACAGAGGTTAGAAAACACACATCATTACAGAAGAATTTCTTACCTCTATTATACTTTGAAGTTCTTCTACATAAACCCGTTCTGTTTCTATCAGCTCATTGATTATGTGGCTAAAAGAGAAGAAAGGTGGAAAGTTATAGTGTTTATCAACAGTTCAACAATGCACACATGGAGGAAAAGAAAACCCAGTTTTCCTTGTATGTTCCTGTTTAAGCCTCTGTCTACAGAAAATAAAGAACCCTCCTGTGACATCTCCGAAGGTCATTTTCCCATACTTCAACGTTGTGCCTTGTTGATAGGCTTAAAAGTCCTAAACATCCCTTAGACTGTTATTTTTTCAGCTCAATTCAAACTTCATTTTGGTTGCTTCTGTTATTTTTATACCTACAAATCTGAATAAAAAGATTAAAAATGTTCTAAGAAGGAAAACAAAAAAGGTTTCCTCTTCTAATAATAACTAACAGTACTCAGTAAAAGGGAGTTATCTTTTGCAAGGCTATGTTACATTTCTGGTTTGCTTTCTTTTGTAAAATAAACACAATTGATGATTAGGCTTCCTTTCTATAATACATTGTGAAAAGAGGCAACAGGATGATATCAGAAGTCTGAAAACATGAAAGTAAGTTAGAGTAAAATATCTGTACTATATTTTGGGCTTTTCATTTCTAATATTAGTTCAATGCTTCTAGGTAATTTGGAGACATATATCTTGAAGATGGCTGATTAATTTCACAGAAGTATTCACTTTTGGACAAATAACTAATTAGATTTTAAAAGAAAATTGCATTAAATTCTTCAACTTTTTTTATGCATCAGTTATCCCATATTGTCAAGAAAAAGTTCCCTTCAATACACTTATGAAAAAAGTTTTCAAGGTAACTCAGAGGTTTGAGCAGTTTCTCCAAGTAGAAGAGGACTAATGCCTAGTATTCCTTTCCTGCTTCATGCTCTACAAGACTCTAACCACACAGCTCCATCAAGCAAGAAGACATCATCAGAAGGACACTAGGGACTAATGTCTAGAGGAACTGGAGTACGGCCATCCATAAGCAGCACACAACCTGAGGCTGGTCCAGTGTAGGCAACTTCTGACATCAATATCAGTGTAGGCATTTGTCCAATATCACCCTGTACATACATTAGGGTAAGGATGAAATCAGTGATGGCTAGAAAGAAGAAAAATTTCTTATTTTTGGAGACATCTCTACCTCAAAAGTCACCTGCCATTTTGCACATACAATCAGTACCATTAATCCCAGGTTTTTCCATGAAAATGCATTGCCCAACATGCCACCGGTCAGCTAAAGGCACCATGGTGTGTCTGGAGATTAACCTCCAGAGGAAATGCTACAGGAACAGTGAGGTTTGGGCAAAAATACAGATTTCCAGTATTTTGGAAAAAAAGGTCTCCAAGAGACTGGAGGAGCTTGCTCCTCTGCTGCCTAGTGCCAGAAGCTTGAAGCACCTCATGACTGCTTTCTAGAGGAAAATATAAAGACAGGAAAGTGACTTCAGCCACTCCTGCTGGGTAGTTTGCTCTGACTATGTCTGGTTAGCTGGTTTTATATATCTCACAACAGCCATGGTCAGCCAAAACCCACTAGCCCTTTATATCACAAATGACATTTATAGTGTTGCATCCACAATACAGGGATTTTGTTATCCTCTATGTTTTTTATGATGACCCACTTGAGATTAATAAATCAATCCCACCTCTAATAAAGCCTCCTTTAAATGGAATGGCCAGGCATTTGAAAGTAAAATACTCACATTGCAGGCAGCTTGAAATGCAAAAGCACTGAATGAAACCTTACTATGTTACTGAAATAGATTCCTTGACTGGCTTCAGATTTACCCAGTCTTTTTCAATGGGGACCACTTACTCTGTTCTCATAGGCTATTACTGCTTTATGGACAACTGCTTGAGAAACTTTATAAATACTAAGAAAACTAGACCTTGCCTTCAACTGACCCACAATGTTTCAATTTGCTATTATAAAATACCTTGGATTTCATAGGTACCTTGCCATAATGCCTTAAAAAAAAACCCCAAAACTGCAGGTGGGTCAGGACTGTACCCTTTACAATCCAGAAGCCCTGACTCCAAATAGGTAACCTCCACACTGATCTCAAGTTGAGATATTTATGCACAGGAAAGATGTATCTTGCAACAGGGACAAAAATTATATCACTCTTCACAACTAAGCAATAGTCTTGAACAAACAAGGGTGCAAAGGGATCCTGCAGTACTATGCATGATCTCATAAAGCCATGCCATGCTCAACTCTAACCCATGTAAGAGCTCTGTCCATGTTTGTTCCATATATGCTCAGAGTACTAGATTACTCACCATGAGACAGGTATATATGCCAATTTAATGCACCTTCATGAGACCATTTGACCGTGCTCTTACATCTGACTGAAACAAAACTTTTACGGTTCAGTATGCCTTTCCTTTTAACAGCTATTGTTACCACACAGACCAGATGCAAAGGGGGACAAGTAGTTCTGGCATAACTACCACTTGCAGCATTGAAATGAAATCATGAGGGCCATGCACAATTTGTTTCTGGAGTCAAAAACCTAGGTTGGCTATCAAAGTGAACTAACAGCTCATCAGGCTGAAGACACTAATGGTTATTAAGCTACAACACAAACCCTAGTGGCAGAAACTTGCTGAATCAGACGGCTGTTTGGTGATCACTACCTACTTCAAACTAAGTAGCTCAAATGACATTTGCCACTCTGGCTATCAGTTTCAGCAGAGAAAAATGGATATTCAGTTGTAGAGGTAGGCAGCTAATAGTAGATACAATAAAACAGACCCACACAAGTATAATTTCCTGTGCAAACTGCGTATTTGCATGGACATGACAGCGTCACCATAGAAACTGTGCATACATCCTACCTGTGCACACAGCTGTGGTCTTTGCAATGACACAGAAATATTTTAACTTAAAGCTCTCTGCAGAGCCAGAGGATGGTTTTATACTTGGTTCACTGGGTAGGCGTAAGAACTACTGATCCACATACTACATCAGTTAGAGAACAAGTTTGAAAAACACTGTTTGAAAAGGTTCTTCCATCAGCTATAGGTTTTGAAATACCATCTTTAACTTCAGCTCTAACCTAAATTTATTTTAAGGAAACCTCAAGTCTGTTTATTATTTCTGTTCTCCAGATCCAGAAGACCTAAAATTTCATGTTGCAATAACTGGAACTTCATGAGGTTTATTTAATGCTCATGATTCACATTTCCAAAGAGCTGCAGCACTGTTTAAAAAGAGACAGAGCAGGTTTGGCAAAGTCATCAGAAAAACCTAACATTTTTAAATTTTAAATTGAAGTTCATCTTACTTACTGAAATTTGCTTATTTACCTGAAAAAAAAAAAAAGACACAGATCTTTCAGATATTATTTAGTCTGTTACCTAACAGATTACATCAGAACTGACTCGGAGGCAGAGCCAACACTTAGCTGACAATTATACCTGAAAAACAAATTATTAGTCCATCGGTTTCCTAGTAACTGTCATAAACAAACAACAGCGTAGTGCCTGTCAAAAGCACAAACTCAAAGTAATCAAATAAGTAGAAAAGAAGCCTTTAGGATATTTTACTATCCAGCTTTCTATGAAAGATGAAGCAAAAATGAATTATTTTAACCTTTTCTGAATTCTAGTATAATATAGTACCAGCTCTCATCCTCATTGAAAGACATCTGTGGGGTTTTTTTAATTGATTTACTAATCCTATTTTTGTTTGGAACCATTGTCCATTCAGGACATTAAAAAAAAACCAAACAAGCAAACAAAAAAAAACACAAACAAGCAAACAAACAAACAAACAAAAACACACACACACAAAAAAAAACAAACATGAGGAATGTTTTCTTAGAGGAAGTTTTGTGGGACACCTAAGATACTGCTATCAAAGTTATGGGGTTGTCATAAAACCTACCACAAATCTTTAAGAAGATTTGAGTCCATACATAAAGGATACTAATACTTCTCCACAGTGAGATGGCAAAATTGGCTGCCTAAATAAGACTTTCACCGCTCAAGGTTTTTTGGTGGGGATTTTATTGTTGTCTTTTGTTCTTAACTGTAGTCTTTTTCCAACCACAAATTGTGTCCATATGAAAAAAAGAGGAATTTGACCAAAACTCCAGCATTCCATCAGACTCAGCACTCACGCTCTAGAGCTGTATTAACACTTCTAACTACCTATGGCCAAGTACATCTCTGTGATTTCCTACTTGGAAATGGGAACTGTATGCTTAAACCTCCCACTGTCCCTAAAACAGAATACCTCTCATGCTTCTACAAAGAGAGGTAGGTGCAAATTCTATTCCCAACCACTGGTTGAAAGTACTGCATGATATATAATCCATCTATCTATCTGTGCCCATCCCACAGTCTCCAGATGTTATTTTACGTGATTAAAACATTACTCTTCTGGATGTGTTATTCTGCATTTCTTTCCTCAGGGTCAGTGCCACCAGGAACAGTCAGCAACAAATCCAGAAGGGTCTTCCTTTGCTCCAGTGCTCGTGGAATAATTTAACTGAATTGCTCTCAAAATAACAACCCCAGTAGCAAAATCCCAAACATTAAAGGTTGTTGCACATGAATCACTCTCTTCTCAAACTGTTAACAATATAAAGCTGTGCACTTGGTCAAGGGCCTTCCACAGACCTTAGAACTGCCCTGACAAAGATGCAATTTAAGAACATTAAATGAAAGAGCTACATAGGTGTGTCTTACTGCTGCAGGGGAAAGGGATACATATACCCTCACTGTGTGAGCATGGTAGTTGGGTAAATGATGAAGTAGAGATCTCACTATATAGCACAAGGGATTTAATGACATTTGAGATAGTCCAATAGCCTAGGAATATGGCAGTGACATAATCTGATTTATTCACAGTTCTTTCAGGCTCTCTTTCCTGTGTCCATATTCAAACAATATAGCAAAGTTTCATACAGATTTCTACCAGCTTCTGAGGTCTTTCCTCCAGCCTTCAGTGCTGCCACACACACTGCTCACTAGCCCAAATCAGCAGATTGCTCCCTTGGAAGTAGCAATCACACTGATGTACTTGCCATCTCACCTGCTCCTGTATTTGCTTTCCCTTTCACAGAGAAACATGAAAACAGGAGATGGAGTCCAGAAGGATCACCTGAAATCTTGCCCTTGGTGCCAAGGGACTGTTCACAGTTTGGCCAGTAAGCATAAGAACTTGCATCCTACAAACAAGCTCATTGTCATTGACTGTGTCAGAGAGGTTTCAGAGGTCATTTAAGAAGAGAAGAAGGTCGCAGCATTGGCTTTGGACTCGGTATTGTGATTACAGAAAAGACCCAAACGTTCCCCATGGTGACTGGAACGTAGGCAACAAAAAGCAGGTATAACTGGGATGTGTGAGATAAAGGGGGTGGGGGGTGGAGCAGTGTCATTCTTCCATGCTCTATTGTTCCTTAATATCAGAGAAATTTTACAACAATATGAGGGTTGGACTGCAGCAGTCCAAAGACAACAAAACCCTAAGTTGACTGAAGTTTATGGGCAGCTCTCACAAGAATACTTCCTCACCAGGATCAGTCCCAAGTAAGCAGCCCATCTCAGCATGGATGGTGGAGGACCAGGCATCTGACCTGAAGGTCGAAGTGCTTTCCATGGAGTCTGAGAAACCCCCAAGATCCTATCTGTAGGCATCCTTGTTGCTAATAAACCTTCATTCCATCAGAATATACTTGCTCCTTCCTCAAAGAAACTAAGACACTTACCAAATTAGAAGAGTTCCAAAGGTGAAATATCCTGATCCCAATAATATCTGATCCACTATTTTTCCTGGTGTGGAAGCAGCAATGTGAAATGCTGCTTAGGAGAGCAAGGCCAGCTTTCCTTCCATGGAGGGAACTTACTGTGTCCTAGAAGAGAGGGCTCAGCCACCAGTAACCTGCAAAGTGCTCTGCATGGCAGGGTCTTTGCTGCTACCACAACTTGGCAGAATTAGGATGTGGCTGTGGCAGGGAGACATCACACACTGATGTGATGCTGTCAGATGTTCCCCCAGCAAAGGAAATTTCTTGTTACAGGAAACAGTGAAATGCATGAACCAGCTCACATTTCCCTGAATTATTGATCTGGGTTTCTAATGAAACATCACAGCCTTGCTTACACTAAGACCACATTTCCCACAGGCATGATTTCACAGCACTTTGCTTTGAGCGGATTATTCTTGCTCTGGCAGCCATGACATCCTGTGACCCCAACAGCACTCCTAAGATCTCACACATTGGGCCAGTTTCCACCACTCCTAGCTTTGAGAGGCACTGCAGTACCAGCACAATAAGGTTGATAAGAAAGGAGAAACTAATAGAAAAAACTATTTCTACTTTGCCATTAGTGTTCTCTCTGACCTCTGGCCAGTTAGTCACACTAGCTGAAAAAAAATGATTGCATAAAAGGATTCTCTCCAGCACGGGTGAGACTGTAGGAGCTGCAAAGGACAGCAAAGCATTGGGAAGAGACTTGGGTTTAGCTACGGTTGTAAGTGAAACCTTGAAACTGAGGTAAATGCCAGTATCAATTATCACCCTTCACTTGTAGTGGTGCATTTCTCTGTCACTGCCCCTGTTGACGTCTAGACCAAATGTAGCTGTTTAGCTTGTTTTAGACTGTGCAAATAGCAACTAACAATGTTGTTAACCACGTGTTAACTAATCCGGCACTGCATTGGCTTGTTGCAGTAAAACTTTGTCAATAGGTATTTCCATGAGCTGGCTTCTTCTGGTTACTGGACCACACTATTAGGAAGGTCATCACCACACTGCCCATAAAGATGACATGTAACAGCCTGTTATATATTAATAACTCTTCCTTCTTCCTTGGTAACAGAAGAAAAAGGAAACCTAATTAAATGGGTGGCCAAACTCCCAGTTATGTCAGGTCATGCAGCATTCCAGGCTTGGAGAAGAGTGGTTGGCAAGCTGCCTGGCAGAAAACAACCTGGGTCTGTTGGTCACCAGGTGGTTGAACATGAGCCAGCAGTGTGCCCAGATGGCCAAAAAAGCCAAGAGCATCTTGGCCTGCATCAGAAATAGCAGGAGTAGGGAAGTGATTGCCCCCCTGTACTTGGCACTAGTGAGGCCACACCTCAAATACTGGGTTCAGTTTTGGGCCTCTCACTACAAGGACATTGAGGTACTGGAGCATGTCCAGAGAAGAGCAACAAAGTTTATGAAAGGTCTAAAGAATAAATCTTGTGAGGACTGGCTGAGGGAACTGGGGTTGCTTACCTTGGAGAAAAGGAGGCTCACAGGAGACCCTCTTGCTCTCTACAACTGCTGGAAAGGAGGCTGTAGGGAGGTAGCCCTTGCTCTCATCTCCCAGGTAATGAGTGATAGGACAAGAGAAAACAGCACCAGGTTGCACCAAGAGAGGGTTACATTGCACATTAGGAAAAAATTCTTCACTGATAGGGTTGTAAATCCCAGGAACAGGCTGCTCAGGGAAGTGGTTGACTCACCATCCCTGGAGGTATTCAAAAGAGTTAGGGCCACTTAGGGGCATGGTTTCATGGTGGACTTGGTGGTGATGGCTTAATGGTTGTACTCTATGATCTTAAAGTTCTCTTCCAACCTAAACGATTTTATGATTCCATTCTATGACTACGCAGGTTTGTATCAATAATTCTGGTAGGAACAGTGTCAAATGGTTTCTCTGCTGTCATAGGTGCTACCTTAAAAAAAAAAATCAAATATAGTGAAACACTAAGCAGAGATAACATCTAGAGACTATCACAACCTATTTATATCTCCTCTGGCTAAATCTCAATGGCTTTTTGCTCAGATGGCAACATAAAACTAATTCAGGATTTTTGTTTCCAAAGCTGTGCTTTTCTAATAAGCTCAGGGGCTCACTGTTATTCACAGATGATCTTTCTATGCCAGGATTTGCTATCACAGGTGCCTGCCCTGATGAGGAATCTCTTCCCGGAAGAGGAATTGGAGACAAATAGAATTAAACCAGTAAGCTCTGAAAAAAAAAAAAAGGGGGGGGTGGG
>JANHFX010003145.1:0-15381 GCA_027560015.1 Chloroceryle amazona | reverse complement strand
GGGGGGTGGGGGGGTGGGGATGGGACACGGACCCAAAAAAACAACAACCACCACCAAAAAACAACAACAACAAAAGAACACAAACCATCAAACCACCCATAAATTGTAACTGGTGGTCCAAAACAATTATGCTGCATAAAGCCTGTCTGCATGAGTGACGTGGAGCAAGAAAAAGTGGTACTTGTGCATGGACAATCTGTATCTGTCTTGTAAAAACACAAGATGCCCGGGAGATGAAAAGTTAATGTTTTCAACAGCTGAAACAGTAGAACACCAGTGTGCAAGAGCAAAATATTCAGTGGAATTTATTAAATTAACAAAAATAAAATAATTGTGACTTTTATAAATCTCATTTAAGTAGAGATCTATTTAAATTGAAAATAGTAGCCCTTTTAATACCTGAAGTTTCAAAAACAAGAGAAAGGACTGAATGGAACTGTGTGCAGTTCAACAGATACATACACTTAGAATAAATATCAACATTGGACAGAGCAGAAGTGACAGTGAAAAATGTCTTGGCTTGCAAAAAAGAGCACACTGGTAAAGATCTTCCTGGCTCAGCACTCCAGCTAGTCTTAAATGTTGTCAAATTTCATTTCTGAATGTATATAAAATATAACAAAATTATACTTCTTGTAATGGTATCTTCTTTGTAGTCAGTAAATGGTGAAAATTTCACTGTCTCAATGGAAATAGAATCAGCAATAAATAGCAGATCCAGCTTTGAATTGTAAACTGCAACAAGAAATTCTAAGAGTGGTCTAATCTTAAACTCTCAAAATGATCTCTGTGTTATGGAATCAAAAGAAATTACAGCATGTCAGCTGCTGCCCAGAGGAAACTTCCATTCCACCTACATAATTGCTTTTAAGAGCAATATTTTTTATTTCTCTCAGTGCTAAAAGTGCCTTTTCCAGTTGAAAAGTATTCTCAGCTGAGATTGTGAAAGAGCTCAAGTGAAATATAAGTAATGAGTCAGTTGCTGTGCTTTGCCTCCTCTAAAGTGGAATAAAAGATCATTCTGGACGTAAGAACATTTGCTTGAATGGAACTTTATATTTGTTAGTTGATACAGAAAACATTTCTGATTTCTCCGACACTTTTTTTTTTTTTCAAACAAAAGCAAGCAATGCCTTGAGAAAACAATGATTATTCTTAAAGTACATTTCATGGCTACAAATGAACTCCAACTAACTCTGAGAAGCATAAGGAATTTAGGCAGCATGCCCCATCTCATCTGAAAATTAATGCCCCTTAGTGAAAATACTGTAATTTCCTGCCTATGTGATCTTATTCTGCTGCAATGTCAAGCAGATTTGTTCAAGTTATTATGGAAGTTCTCCTGAGCAGGACTGTATCTTTGTTAGAAATACATTTCCCCACCAAATTCACTATTTATATTTTGCTGCTTCTGAAATGATCTGATCTCTTCACGTATAAGGAATTGTCCCACATTCATTGTTCCCAAAACAAATGACCTTGGGGAAATATTTTTATGTATCTTAATTAGCTGACCTACATTATATGAACCAGAACATAGTTGTTAATGGAGAGGCAAATTAGTTATATCACCTACAGAGAGGAATAATATGAATAGAGGACTAAAAGTCAAGCAAGAGCTGTTTGTCATCTCAGCTGTGTCTCTACACTGAAATGATGCAGTTCTGTACACAAATTTGAGCAAAATTTATACACTGTGGATGCTGCAGACTGGTCCTTACTGTACAAAATAACATGCCAAGTAGCCATGTAATTTTTTGTCAACTACCCATAGTGGTGAACTACCCATCAGGCCCACCCTGTGACTGGTCTTTTAACCATTTCTACTTGATGATAAAGATATATTTAGCACTGTGGTATCTCAACATTGAGTAATCAATTAGCTAAAAGGTGAATCATTTATAGATCAGATTTGCTACTAATGTAACTGCTAAGTGGTATTAGGATTAGGTCATATTTTAGGAGATTGTACTCAGTTTCTAGTAGATTGTTATCCATACAGGATACTCTGCACACATGCTTGTAAAATATCTGCACATAACTGAGCATTGCAGGTTAACCAGCTGGTCCCATACTGTGGAGACTTCTGTGTCTTTTCTTAGCATTGTTTGCTTGGTTGAGACTAAAAATATTTACATATAGGCCACAGAATTAACGTAATGACTCAAATTCCTTTAGAAATATTATCCAGTTAAAAGCAAAACTTCTGATTTCTTAGGGCCAGGCAGATCTAGTACAGCTGGATCCTTCAGTTACTGTAGCAAATTAAATTTCCTTCATTTGTTGTAGCAAATCATATTGCATAAAGGACTTGAAATGAGGACAGGGGAAAAATAAAAGAATTCTTCACTACACTTGCCTAAGAATGGATTTGATATGCTAAACTGAGGTCATTATAGGTACTTGAGTTTACTAGCCAACAAAGGAAGCTCATTGCTTTTTAAAATATAAAAATATAAATATATACACATATACAAATGTGTATAAAAATATAATTGAGGTTATTAATATTCTCATGTTGAGATTTACCCTCTTATTTGTTTCTAGCTAGTAAGGACTAGAACATACAGTCACAGATTATGATGAAAAGATAAGAACTTTGAAATAAAGCACTCTAGATTGGGCATGTCTCATTATTGTGGGAAATTCACAGGGTCCCTGTTTCCTGGAAACCATTTCGTTCCTGGATACTCTTTTTCATAAAAGTTAGAAATAGAACAGGTAAAAGACCTCTAGTAATTTCTGACTGCTTCAAAAGCTATTTAACAGCTTCTTATTGTGTTCAACCTGAAATTTAATACAGAAACTACTTTCAGTTTACATGCAGTATATTTTTTCCATTCCTTTGTAGACCCAATATAATGATATCCAAATACCAGCTGACCTCACGGAGCAAGAAATCTGATAAAGGCAGACAGTGCTGTGGATTTTCCTATGTAGTGGTAAGGCATGGTATTTGAAAAAGGGCTTTTTTTTATAAAAGCAAAAGTCATAGTGGTAAAACCCCAGAACTTTCACACAGACAAGAGCACAAAAAATAAAACTCAGAGGTAGGTTAAAGGGAACTTAATGGGAACTATTTATGCTGAGAATTCATGTTGATGACTAGAGCCCAGACTCTAAGTAAACCTAAAACATGCTCACAGCCTCCCTCCAAAATTCCTTGTAATCTCAGGTGGGTATCCTTGCTGAGCTGCTGTGACAGAGAAGGATCTAGGCACACGTGACTCTGCTCTGTAGAGATTCCTGTGCCACCCTAATCTCTTACTCCAGAGCACCTCTGGTAGGTGGTGCCACTATTATCTCACAGCTGTGGTACTCGCTCATCCTGTGCCTGCAAAGACCTTTTGTGCTGTGCAGAGCCATTTCAGTTGGGATTGAGAAACTGAACACAAAACTATTGTTCACTTCATGCAGCTGGCAACTCAAATACTATCCTGAAGGGCCCACTGCTGGAGGAAGAGAAGAGCTCCAGTGGTTTTGATTCTCATAGCAGATGTTCTCTTGACAGCTTTATTCTGAGAGATTTTTGAAGGCCATTTGGGTAGAAGGAGAAATTAGTTTTATCATTAAAATTAATAATAATTGATTTTACCAACAGCCCTGAGCTTACATTGGAGGGGGCAGACCAGAGAAGTACATGTTACACTTGGGAGGAAGGGAATGGATTTGATGAAGATTCCTAGTTCCTGTGTGTGTTTGTGTTTCAGTCCAAGATGCAACCCTAAGAAAACTCAATCCTGCAAAATCTGCTTTTCCCTGTAAGAGGACGGCACTCTGCCAGACTTAAAATCTAATGTCCTCCTGAACAAGCTTTGGTAGATCTCTTGGATATACCCTCCGTTTAAACATCCTCAGGAATCAGAACTCTGTGGGGTTACATGACAATGGGAATGGAACAGGGAAAGAAAATCCTGACAAACCAAAATGGAATTTATGGGAGCAGCTGGAACACATTCTACTTTAGTTAATCTCTTCCTAGCACGTGTACATCTGTAAGTTGTGAACTGCCACGGCTGAGGAGGAAATACACCTTTTTTTTTTGTGTCATGCTTTCTCCACAGTGGTAATCTGGGGTAGATGGGCAGGCCAGGATCATAGCATCTGCATCTACCACACTCCACCCAGGAGTGACTGGGAATCACAGTTGCTAAGAATAACAACATCCATATCCATTTACTAAGCTACACTTTGGACAACCCTCTCTGCCACGCTTCTGGAACACTGCTTACATAATTTAATGATAAATTTAGAGAAAGAGGAAGAGATGCTTTCTGTTGGAAGATACTCCCAACTTAAAAAGCAACTTTAGAGAATTGTAAGATAAATTCCAGCTGCAGAATGTGTTCAAAGGGCCACTTTACAGAAGAGTCTCACAACTTCAGAGTGAAAGTTATTGGGCAGATATTACCCACTATTACCCATGTTTATTAATTTTCTTCTCTAAGCAACTGCTAGTGACCAGCACCCAAGATAATACAATGGGACAGACAGATTTCTGGGCTCATCCAGGACTATCATTCCTTTGCCTTTTTTCCCCCCCTCTGTCTGGAAGATTAGGAAGCTTGGTTTATCGCTCTCATCAGGCATTACAAGTCTTACACAAGCCTTGCCTACGCAGGAAGCATCTGGTTTGCCACGACAGTGTTTGTCTCTGTTTAGTCCATAACCAGATCTAAACTAGAACAATTGTTCTATCACCCAGTGACCCCACCCCAGTCAGAAAGGGGGAGTGGGAGAAGGAGGGGAGACCTGGGGCTTGAAATGAAAATGGATTTAATAAAACAGAAAAGCTAATATTAAAATAAATACTAATTTAAAATATATAAAGTCATACTCAGCCCAGTGAGCATACAGCAGTCACAACAAACAGGAAAGCAGTCCTTGAGAGCAAAATAGTAAGCAAGCCCCGCCAGGGACGGAGACAAGCAGGAAGAAACCTCCCCTTCCCCAAACTTCCCTCTTTATAATAAGCACAGTGTTTATGGTATGGGATACACCTGTAGCCAGCTCAGCTGAGATACCTTGGGTTTTGCCCCTCCCAGCTTAGCTTAAACTCATGTCTGACTCCAAACTGCTGATGGCCTGCATACTATGGCTAGCCTAGGATTCTATCCCAGCAAAACCAGGAGGGTGTTTGTAGTTAGAACTGGGGCTGGGTGTAGTTGCAGTGGTGACTGGAAGAGGTAAGAGCACACCATGCCAGGCAGGGCTATTACAGAGGTTGGAGCCCTTGCTGTCCTCTACCCATGCAGTAAGTCTGTCTTGAGAGTGCTAGTTAGGCAGCCAACATAGACAATCTATGTGTTTTTACTAAGAATAGCATATTCACTGCCACATTATTTATCTTTAATTCAGGTCAGATGTCAGAAAGGCAAGATTATCCATACTATTTTGTCCCATATAGATATTAACCAGGGAAGAGCATCTGAAAGCAGGTTTGCAATAACTAGAAATGTGAAGAAATCATCAGTGGCTGCAAACTAGAGGCTACAGGGAAAGATCAGCAGCAATGTATTGAATGAAGTATGCCCAAGAACTTTGCAGAGTGATACTGTATAGAACAGAATTCCTGTTTAGAGCCATATGAGAAAAGAATGTTCCCAATGGATGAAAAATGTAAATACAGCATGCTAAGAAGGAATATGGCACAAATTTTCCAAACCTGGTTTCTATATCCCCAGTTAATGAGCAGCTTGTTAAATGCAGGAAACAAAGCAGTGATTTACTGAACAGTGCAATTGATAAATCACTGCTCCATTGCATCACTAGCTACACAGGACTGAGCGACCTCCTGTCTGCTGCTCTCCTGCAAACCAGGCAATTATGTAGATCATCCCAGTGTGGGTGCAAGTCACTGACATCCTGATTAGGCAACAGGGCGTGCTCTTTGTGCTGCTGTAAATGGCAAGTGCTCAGCACTCCTTCATGAGCTAATCGGGATATAGGAGCTCCGTGGTTTTAACTTCAGATCAATTTAAAAACAGATTTCACTGGACATGGTGTGAAGCTCTATGGGGAAGACAGGTAGGCTTTGGCAGCTCTACCTGGAGAATTTTACACCCTGAGAGGTGTGATTGCTCCTTGTTGGTTTCAGTGGTTTCTTAGCCTGGAGACTGTCACTGTCCTGGTCTTTAAAGAGAATGTTTCACCATCTAAACTGAGGAGGTATAAAACCGTGTTAGTGCTTCTCCTCTTGCCCCATCTCAACATTTCCCATGCAGGCAGTCATAACAGGGCTGAGTAACATCTGCTCCCTAGCTTGTGCCTGTGGTACCTGGGATTTCTAGGTGTCCTTCACTCAAATACAGAAAGGTCAAGGACTGTCAGTCCCCTATGCCAGAGAAAAGCGAGCTTTATATAGAGGGGTGCTATAGCTACAGTTAAGGGAGAAAAAAACACAGAAGTCTCCAGGCCCACATATGCTTTTTCAGACAAGGTGCATCCAGTCCTAGGCCACCGCAAATCAGCCTTTATTTGGATATGCTCTATAAACACTGATATGCATGAGTGGGAGTGAGCAGAACTTTAGTGAAGTCCTGGATAGGCACAGCAAGTAGCCATCCAATAGAGGATGCAGATTGCCTCCCATTGACTATGTTTCCAGGGCTTTTCAAGTGGAGCACACACATTCCTGTGACACAGGGCAAGACAGAAGATACCTCTGATCCTAATCTCCCCTTGTGCCTAAAACAAATCAACCACGTAGTATGTGCGTGTGGCCAGCTGCATTCCAGGAGCCTGCCCAGAGCCAGCAGGCAGCAGAACAACTGCACAAAAAACAAGTTGAGGAATTCCTGGAATTTCTGAAGAGTATTAAAATAATCTTAGTATCTAACAGAAAGCAGGTACAAGAGATAATAGTAGAAGTGGCTGCTGATCCCTCTTTGATACTTAAGTGCAAATTTTGTAAGAAAGCCTGTGAATGCTGAGAGTGTTTATTTCAGCTTTTCTCTACCTCACAGATTCTTTGGGAGCAAGGACACAAGGACTTCAGGAAGCCTCCAGAACTCTCAATAAATCACTGTATTGCAACAATAAGATTTTTTTTTTCTTCTGTTCATAATAATTTTCCCAGTTCCCAGAACTATTCGGATCTGTAGTAGGAGTATGTCTCCTCTTGCTATTCTACACACATTACTATCAGCAGCAAGATCTCCCTACATGGCAGCATTCACTTCAAAGATCTTCCCAACCTTGCTTTAGGCTGTAATTAGGGTTGTAAGTGCTGGAGCCAATCTGCCCAACAGGGAAACTTCTCTGAAAACAAAGATTTTGTAAATGTTGAAAGAGAGAATGGCAAACAAGAAATGGCTAGTGGCTTCTGGAAATTTCTCCTGCTGATGGCTCTTTCATTAAATCTGGTGAAAGAAAATAGTTCCCTAGTCAAGAACACACTTTCTCCTTTAAAATGTACGCTTCAAGGTCTTCCCTTTTAGCAGATGAATTTTTTTATGAGTTTGGACATTGATCTGTAAAGACACACTATTTGAGTTCTGCTGTAACACTTGTGTCTCAACCACTCACCAAAATCACCTTATCTCAATTGTAATAGAAGTCTATATCGTGTATATGTTATATTATATTGTATTATATTTACGTGGGTTCCAGCTTGCATTTACACACTGTAGGGAAACCATTGCAATGGATCTTACTTATGTCATATAAAAGGGGAAACTCATTCACCCTTTGGTGTTGTTCAGTCTGGAAAAGTCTCTGGGGAGACCTTGTTACAGCCTTTCAAAATACAAAGGGAGCATATAAGAAAGAGACATTTACTAAGGACTGTAGTGTCAAGACAAGGGGCAATGCTTTTAAACTGAAAGAGTGTAGATTTTGTTTGGACATAAGGAATACGTTTTTATGATGAAGATTGTGAGACACTGCAACAGGTTTCTCAGAGAAGTTGTGGATGCCCCATCACTGGAAGTGTTCAAGGACAGGGTAGGTGGGACTTTCAGCAACCTGATCTAGATAAAGTTGTCTCTGCCCATGGTAGGGGGGAGTTGGACTAGATATTTGGGTCAATTCCAACCCAAACTACTCTATGATTCTATTAATTATTTCTGACATCTATACAGGCTCTGCATCTTTGTCCAATAGCTAATAAAATCAGGGATCTTTCTTCCTCTCTTCTGCCATATTCAGCTCCAATGACTACAACAAGTACTTGGCCACCAAAGCTTTTAGCAGCACTCCCTGAGCTATCAGTATTTTTGACACCAGTTCACACCTAAATTTAGCAATTCCCAGACCTAATGTCAGTGCAGCTTTGTTATTGCTGATTTAGAATAGGGCTCTGGCACAATATTCTCATTCTGAAAATAGCTCTAATTCTTCACCCAGGGCAGAAGCACTATCCTGTTCTACTCACACAATATGATGATTCAGTGATATACTTAGCTATACTTAGTGATACACTTAGTTATTCTCATGTTCAGGGTGGTGCACAGTCTGATTTCTGAAGCTTCCCAGTTCTTGTTACATCAAGAACACTGAGGGTGGGCCTGACCCAGACATTAAGATACACTGAATTTAAAGGACTTTTAGATTTAAATCATATCCAAATCTGCAGTTGGAACCTGCCATTTAAGGTACAAACACCTTCAGGCATAGACCCACAAGCTGTACACTCTAAGAGGTGTGTTTGCAAAGCAACAGCTGGCTGCTGGTGATGTCAGAAAGTTATGCCAGATGCTCCATAGATGTCCTCAGCATGGAAGGTAAACTTAATGTTCAGAGGATAAACAATGAGCTTGGATTGTGTAGTGTTTGGAGATTGTTTCACATGTCTACAGAAGTGTTCCATGAACATGTTATAGCCAGGAACATCCCATATTGTTAAATCTGACACTCTATTTAAGGCACATAAATGACACTTCAGATTCCAAACCCTAGAGTTGGTTGTTCATAGAGTTAATTTCCTCTGAATATAAGCTCTAGGAGAGCTTACAGTTTCATGAGAGAATTTAATTCAGAAAGCAGAGATTATGCTGCTTACGTGACATGCCACATCTGAGGACAAAACCGATGTCTTGTAATGTTCCAGTTTATTATTCAGTAGTAATAGACATGAAAGAAAATCAAACACAAGTAACAGCACTGTAACTCCTGCCACTGCACACCTATCACATTGATATATATTGGTCAGAAAGTACAGGAACAGACGTTGTAGAATCATTAGGGTTGGAAAGGACCTCTAGGATCATCAAATCCAACCTTCACCCTAACGTCTATCTATCCATTAGACCATTGCCTCAAGTGCTACATCCACTCTTTTTTAAACACTTCCAGGGATGATGACTCCACCACCTCCCTGGGCAGCCTGTTCCTGTGCCTAACCACTCTCTTAGTGAATAATTTCTTTCTAATATCTAATCTGAACCTCCCCTGACGCAACTTGAGGCCATTTCCTCTCATTTTATCATTAGTAATTTGGGAGAAGAGACCAACGCCAGCCTTTTAGGTAGTTGTAGAGAGCAATAAGGTCTCCTCTCAAGTCTCCTCCAGGCTAAACAACCCCCGTTCCCTCAGCCTCTCCTCATAAGGCATGCTTTCCAGACCCCTCATCAGCTTCACTGCCCTTCTCTGGACTCACTCCAGCACCTCAATGTTCTTAATATATTTGTGTTTTCAATGGGAAGTACTATCATTGCCTAACAACGTCTCCCAGCTCTTGTTGCAAGATGGACTAGAAAAATGGTGGTTGAAACTGATTCAAAGACAATCAACCAGAAAATATTCTGAATTTAAAGGAAATTCAGTTACATATCTGACAGGGATTAATATCAACTCTTTGGATGCAGTTTCTTGATCAGTTACCCACTCAGTAACTGTGAAGGAATAAATATGCACCTTTGCATGCTCCAATTCACTCCATCCTACCCCCTCCCGTGCACTTGACAGTGGTTGTACACCAGCATGGTCAATCAAATAAACTGGGGAGCAAGATGAGTTGACCTAAATCAAAATTAACCTCACAAAAAGAAAATAAGTCTTACCAGCTGCACAGCTGCAGCTGTCCAAGGGATACGAATGGACTACATGGGTGGGTGTGCAGAAAGGAAGAGGAAGAAAGGGCAGCAGCCCTAAATGAGCTTAGACTGATTGTGAAACCAACATCAGAATAGAGCTATGAATCAGATATCCTTTCATGCTATGATACCACAGAACATCTGACCAAATCAGGTCCCCATAATAACATTTGAAAATAAATTGCAGGATATCACAGTAATGTAGTTAATGCATATTAAATACTAAGGAGTGCAGTAGTAAGGACTCTATGAACTTTGGTCATTTTGCTACAAGAACATCAACAGAGGCTACCTAGGGCCATGTGTGTAAATGAACTACAAAGGGTGCCCTTATTGTGATTACCAAAAATGCCCAACTATTTCACACTTACCGTCTAAGCTCAGAGTCATGTGATTATGAAAGACAATTTGATTTCTCATATGAGAAACATCTTTGGATACACAGAAAGATTTGAAAATGCAAACTAAAAGGCTCTCAGAATATAAGTAACACAAGAGCTACAAAAGCCACCTGAAAGTAAAGTCAATGAAAGTCCAAAATTACAATTTTTGAATGGAGGGTGCTAGTTTGGCTTAACAAACAGAACTGTGCTCCTGGGTTTAAAAATCATCTTTCCATTGATCGAGTACCTCCTGTCATGAGTCTTAGACACAGGCTCTGTATACTGGATTGCACTGGACAGAACAGTTAGGGCACATGGGTGCTGTTTGCTCATGCTAGCCCATCCTGTTGGAATGGGTCTGTGTGACCCAAAGGCACAGCAGTTGGGCCAGAGGCATCTATGACAACCCCTCAGAGTGCTCTGAGAGCACCATGTGACTTCATCAGGGCTCCACAAAGACTTAAAGGCTCAGAACCATTACATGACAGACCTCTGATTCAAACCTCCCTGTAAAAATACTTCATTGGTAAGCAGGCTTTTGTGTGAACTTATTTTTTTTCAAGAAACAAATGGCTTCAGGGAAATTCTCACCTACCTTCTTCTCCCACTGGGCAATAGCTGAAAGTACATTGCTCGTACCAAGAGCAGGAAACAATTACAGCAAAGCAGCCTAACACAAATCTACAGGAACTGCAGTTCATTCTACAAAATTATAGTATCTTGGTATTTCCCCCTGTTTTATTGAATCTTATCAGCTCATTATTTATCCTGAAATAGGGCCTGAAGTCTCCAGGCAGAGGTGAGGCCAACTGTCCCAGCTTGCTCTATGCACACAAGGACTCAGCCTGCCTAAAATCCCATTCCTGCAAGCAACTCTATTCTCCTGCATCCTCCATCTCAAGTACCAGTCCTCATGCCCATAAAGCACCTTGCTCTCTAAACACCTCTGAAGACCTGTGCCTGTGTGTGCTGTAGTAGCACAAGGCAGGGTATGATTAACACACAAGGTAAGGGTTGCCTGGGGAAAACCATGTCTGAAGTGCTTCTTGGAATAGCATGCTGGGTAGTGCTGGTTTAGACATGCACCTCTGTCAAGGCTGAGGCCAAAGTGGACAAGATAAGGGTGAGATTGGGTGTTAAAGATTTAATTTATAAACAAATAAGGGTGATGTTCTAAAAAAAAATCCCTAACCACATTACTGGGGAAAAGGAGGAGGTGGAGCTTTATTTCTAAATTTCTGACCCTAACAGGACTTTGGGTTAAACAAAAAAATTCCAAAACACAAAAACCCCAAACTAGACAAACAAAAAAAACAACAACAACCAAACCAAACCAAACAAACCACACAAAACCAACCAACTCCCCCCCCCCAAAAAAAAAGTGAGACAGAGAAGACAGTAAGTCCTTTTTTTTTTTTTTCCCCTTTTAATAGCATTGGAAAATAATATCCCTGAAGTGATACAGATAGAAACTCTCTCACTGTAATTTCAGGTCAGAGCTGGATAAAGTCTGCTTCCTTTACTGACAGAGATGCATCTTTTAAATTGGGGAAAATTCAGATCAACAAAGTCAGGAAATTAGTGAGCACAAATGAAAATTGTTGATCCTTTGAACAGATGGCACTTTTCGGGAGAAAAGCAGACACAACTGTAAGATAAACTCGTCACACCAAATGAAGTCTACTTGCAGTGCTGATTAGAAGCAGTCCTTTTGTTCAATAATTTACATACCTCTGACTTTGCTTTCTATGGACCTTTTATGAATCTTGTAATTACATCTGAATCACGTTTCCCCATACACGCGCACCCCTTAATTTTTAAAGGAATCTCATAATTTTGAAAATATGAGTCCTTGAAGCTGTATTTTCTGGGAACTGTGTTATCAAGACACAGATAACAGAGAAAAATTTGGGGTTTAATTTTTAAATATCTTTGGAACACTGGACTTTGGAAGGCTCTCAGTCGAGACTTTCATGCTTGTGTTTGGGAAGCTGGCCTCCTTTCCATACATTAAAAATATTAAGTTATAATTGCATTCTTATGGCCATATTTGGTTGAAGCATAAATGAATCATGGTTTGGGTTGTGGGTTGTTTTTTGGTTTTTTGGTTGGTTTTTGTTTGTTTGTTTGTTTGTTTTGGGTTTTTTGTTTGTTTGTTTGTTTTTTTGTTTTGTTTTGTTTTGTTTTGTTTGTTTGTTTTTTTACAGTGGAAGGAAGAATCCAGCTGCTATTTTTTTCTCTCTCTGGTTTACCAATTTCATCTGAAAATGTAAACAGGGAAAACTGGTATCACCAGCTAAGAAATTGGTACTCTAGAGTTTTTAAAATACCTGTTATTGGGAATTTCCCATTCTGAAAGGGATTGTTTTAGCACTGATAAAATGCTCAAATGGGATGACACCTAAAAGAAAGAATGAAGAATAAACTTATGGGAAAAAAATAATTTGTGAACTGGGGAAGGAATCAGCAATTACCATTTTGGTAAGAGAAATGAATGATGCTTTGTTTGTAAGGTTATTTCTACTGTTATTTAAACGCTGCTTAGACAACATGCCAAATTTAGACAATGATCTACAAACTTTTCCTGCTAGGGTGAACTGCCAATTGTAAAGATTTATCTGTTTTGTCTTACTTCAGAATCAAACAGACAAAGAGAAATCTGGGAAGGCTGCTATGAAGTATTTAGTCATATTAAGACATACAACAGGAAAAAGGAGAGATCAAGCGAAAAACTCTTCAGGCCTGGAAGTTTCCCCAAACAAACCCCATATTACAAAGCAACACATCCTTCAGTGTAGTTGTTAACTGCGCAGGGTTTACCCTTGCTCTACTTTTGCTGTGTGCCCTTGACAACAGTATTCCTGATTTTCTCTCTCATGCACAAAAAGAAAACAATTCCTCACCTCACAAAGATGTTGTCAGATTTATGGTTGTAAAGTGACAACCAGACACAGATTGTCATGATATGCAATAGTTAAATTTCTATGAAGTCAAAGATGAAGTCAGGAATGACTCAGGTCAATCACAGTCATGTGAAAGAATGGAAGACGCACAATGGGCTTGTGTTTGCTATTTATGTTTAGTGAGAAGTCTCAGATTTCCAATAAACCATGTAAGGCACAGCACTACAGTGGCTTTTCAATTGAATTTGAAAGAGTTGGTTTTTTTTAACCTAGATTTTCTCTTTAAAAGTTTTGCAAAAGTGTCTTTAAAGAAGGCACGTTCTTCAAGTGCTATCACTTACCTTTATTTGGTGTTTAAACACTTCCATCTGAGTCTATCAACAACAGAGACTGACTTCATTGAACCAGGCATTCTCCTCAGGATAATGCAAATAAACTGCTAACGTTTGTGGGGCAGACAGAAGAGGGAAAAAAAAAAAACCCACGCTAAAGCCTACTCTTCCTTCCTCCTCTGAAGATTTCAACAAGTAAATGAAATAAATGTGCTTCACTGTGACCTACAAACTAACTGCCTAACAGTGTTATTTACAAGACTTGGAGCAGCAATTAGATAGTCCCCTGAAATATTTTAAAGATATAACTTTTAACTACAAGAAACGTTACTTCTAGCACTTTGAGCGTCACTGCAAGACACTGTTTCCCCACATACATAGATAGCATGCCGCAGTCTCACCCAAACACCTCCTCGGGAGAGAGGAAAAAGAGAAGGAAAAAAAAACCAACCCCCAACCCACCAATGCATCAATCCGGCACACCGGGAGTAGGGATAATCCCAAAGGCAGGCAGGATGTTTATTAAGAGCGGGACACCTGAGGAGAGAGAGCAGGGGAACCCAGGGCCAAGCCCGAAAGCCGGTTGAGGGGGAGGAGGGAGGCGGAGCCGATTGCTCCCGGGCAGCGGGATCCCATCTGCTGTCCGCCCGCCAGGAGGGCGGCCCCGGGTGCCGGCTGGGCGGGCGGCAGGGACGGGCCGGGCCGGGCCGGGCCGGGCCGCTCTGCTCTCTTCGCTCAGGAAAGACGCATCGACAGACGGACGTGGAGGAGAAGGTAGCTCGTTGTCCGCTTGTGCTGGTGAGATACGTGAAGCTATGCTGGCTGTTGTCCTGTTCCTCCCTTTCGCTTTCCAAGTGCGTTCTGTTGCAAAGCGCAGACTGGTTGTTCGTTCCCCATTTATGCGTGAAGTAATTAAAATTAGTTAAAGTATGCTGTCTTCGTTAATGCTTCCCTCTCACACCCCCATCCCGCCCTCCCGCTTCGGTGCCTGGCTTCAGGGGCTGTAAGAGCTGTTCTGTTCGGGGTAGGGGGTATCTCGCTCTCCGCGGTTTTGGAATCGCAGTTCCACGCGTTGGGCAAGTAAGTTTGCCAACTGCTTTGTTTAAAAGGTTTCTGCTGCGGAGCGCATCCACGAACTCAGTACGCGAGCGTCTTGCTCCTGACCTCAGGAAGGGTTTTGTCGGGATTTGGGATTTCGATATTTATTTTTTTTTTGTAATGAGCTAGCCAAGCATCAGCACAGTTTCAACGTCTGTTTTGTGTAGCGTGCTAGCAGATTCCCCCCAACTCTCTGATCATTGTCTGGTCGTCGATTATATTCTTTTAAAAAAGCAGAAGAGCCTCAGATTTTTATTTTCTTTTTGTGGTCCTTTCAGAGTCTTTTCTCATCCCTTGAGTCATGGAGGGAAAACTCGGAGCCACTCGAGCATTGCGATGAAATAATCCATTCAAAGCAGTGCTGCTTCCTCCCGCCCCTTGTTCCGGCAGCCTCTCCCGTGTTCCGATTTCTTCAAACTTTTTTTTTTTTTTTTTCCTCACCACGAGAGAAGTGTGGATTTATTTATTTATTTAACTTCGGTGACTCTTCCCACACAAGAAACTCGCAAATCCGGCTCGGAGTTTCTCTGCTCAGCCCTGGTTGCAACACGGGAACGCACCCCCGAAAGCGTCGGGTGAACCCTTCCGCCCTGGCCTCGTTAGCGCCCCAATTAGCAACGGGACTCCTCTC
>JANHFX010003144.1:0-12393 GCA_027560015.1 Chloroceryle amazona | reverse complement strand
GGGAGTAAACTGGAACACAAAAGGTTTAGGGTAAACATAAGGGAAAACTTTCACGGTAAGGGTGACAGAGCACTGGAACAGGCTGCCCAGGGGGGTTGTGGAGTCTCCTTCTCTGGAGACATTCAAAACTCTCCTGGACACATAACTGTGTGACTTGATGTAGGTGATCTTGCTCTGGCAGGGGCGTTGGACTAGATGATCTTTCTACGTCCCTTCCAACCCCTAACATTCTATGATTCTATGACAGATTCTTCATGAATGTAACATCCAGTTTCCTGACCAGCTTAGCATCCAGTCTCTGAATGTGTTCTGTGAACCCACTCCAGATCAAATTAATTGTTTAAATATTGGTGACTAGAACATGCCATTCCAGAGGACATTTTATTATGTCATAAAAAATGAACTGACTGTTTCTTTATCTCTGTTAAAACACCTTGCCTCTCAGATGAGGATCACATTTGTCTTTTTCATGTCTTCATGTCAGTCACATCTCATAGTTAGGCCATCAACCTAACACATCGGTCATTGTCCTTGGGCACCTCCAGTTGATAAACCGTCAACTTAAATGATAAATTCTTATTAGTCATTGCATTTTACTGCAGTTCATCACATTTCTAATACTCCTGACTTAAACAAAAATCTTTCTTCTATGATAATCTGTTCCCTTTCCTTATACAATATTTTACCACTGTACTGAAAACGCCATCAACAGATTTCATTAATATGTTCCTAGGCTTTGTGCCAAGGTCATTTATCAGAGTATTTTATAATACTGAGTTCCACAAATGGTCCTGAAGAATGTCTTTCTGTAATCATCCTTGAACCCTCAGTGATAAAACCTTGTTTAGTCTCTGCCTTGCTCTCTTTGCCAAACCCTCTTGTTATTATAATACTCATCTGTATTCATATATTCAGATGATTCCCATACTATTTCATATCTTCTCCAGTTTGATTGATGAACTGTATGAGAACACTTTACAGAAGTTACCATAGATTTACAGCATTTTCTTTCCCTAAAAAAAGTTGATTGTTGTCAATAACAACACCAGATGAATCTGTTATCTTTCATAAACCCAGGCTGCATTTTGTCCTATTTTTCATTACTTTTATGCCTTGTACAATTGCAACATGTTCTAAAGCCTTATATACTATTGAAGTTTTCAAGGGCATCATCATGGCTCTTTCTGTACACAGTAGTGTTTGCTGTACAAGATGGAAAATAAATCCCTCATATTCTTTTAGTGTCATTAATTTTTGATTTGTTATCATTGCACAGTAATAGATGTTTTTAATGATTAAAGACTAACACACACTGCATCCCCCCTCTTTTTTGTCCTTTTGGCAATTCATGCTTTATTGCTAGTTTTTCTGATCTCCAAGACAGAGATATTTTTATCCATTAATTTCCTTTTCTATTTTTTCTAAGCCTTTGTTTACTTCTGCTGTATTTTTTTCAGTTAGCTGCTCATCCAGTTACAGTCAGACCCCTCCTCTGAAAGTGTTTTTGTTTTCTTGGGATTCAAATTACAGTGAGTTTTGCAAATCCCACATACAAATTCTCCCAGAATTCCTCAACATTCGGGACTTCGAGCTATTCAATCCAGTCTACTCCACCAAATGCTTCTCCTTGTTTTATAAACACTGCTTTTTAATTATTTAAAATAATTTAATTTATATTGATCTGTTTTTAATCATGATCATCAACCCCAAATTATTTTATGCTACTGCTGTTCTTTAGCCAGTTGGAGCAAAAAACACAGTCCCTACTCAACAGCACTTTGCAGTAAATTCTCAAGCTTTTTTTTTCCCTGGGGTAAATGAAAAACATTACTACAGAAAAATAACGTATTTCTTCTATTAGAACAGCACATCCTTCAGTTCACATGATGGCAACTCTCTTTACCAAGTCTCTGATTTATAGTGATGAAGAGGCTGATTATTTAATATATAGTATTTTCTTCCCAAATAAAAAACAGTTGTCTTACTTTTTTTCAAGGCATATTATACCTATGGTCACTTTATTCTACAAGGCTAGAGTCCTACCTCTTGAATAATCTTGATGATTTCCAATGGGGCAAATTTAGGGCACACGGTATTCTGAGAAGACACAACAGAATATGACCCTAAAAGAAGACAGGGTAGGCCACTGAAGGAAGTGAATTTTTATTGAGTTATGAAGGGGTGTGCTAGTAATTATGGGAGTAAGTTCAGGTTTAAAAAGTAAAAATAAAAATTAAAAAGTCAGGAAAAAATGCACTGAGACCAAAATACGCTACAGTCCAGAGGTATCTTCCAAAGGGAATCTTGGAAGCAGAAAAGCCCTATACTTGTAAAAGCAGATTTGACAAAGCAATAGAATAGGTCCTGCATTTTTAGGCTGGCTAGCAGAGATTTTTTCCATCTGTAGCTTCCATGTGTCTGTGTTCCCTAACTCCTCTTTATGTGACAGATGTTCTACTCCTCATTAAAGAAGGAAGTAACAGCACCCTTTACTGACTGTTCATCAGTTTTCACCCGTAATTTAACCCCAGATTTCAAGTACTGCTGCAATGCTTTGCACCTATTCCACTGAAATGAATTAGAGTTGATTTCTATCTTTTAAGTACTGTTCCTGTGTGTGGCTCAGCAAAGGAGGGGAAGGAGGAGGAAATGCTACCTACTATTTAGCAGTTCTGTGAATGAAAAATACATACTTTTAAAGCACAGCTTGCAACCTGTGGATGGGACTCAAAATATTTCTTCTTCATTTTTATTAAACAGTATCACATACTGAAGTTTGATGCTCCAGTGGCAGGTGATTGATTTTTGTAGACCTAGTTCCCATGTCTCTAATTTTTTTTACAATCTTTCTGTGTACTTTCTTAGATTTACATGCATTCTCCCCTCAAAGATTAGGCTGGAGTCATTCTTCATCTTTCAGGGTTAACTAATCCATCATTAGATGGACCCATGCAGATCCATATAAAATGTTTGCTTTTAAATCTAAGCGTTCTTGTATCAGCTTTTGACATTTTATTCACTTGGACAAGCTGATTAATGGTGTCAGCATTGTACATTTTCTTTGCAATGAATACTAAGCAGATGTTAAACTGGCTTGTTGCCCCATACTGAGCATGAAGAGCTAAATCCTGTGGGACCTTGCTTTTGTTAGTAGGTCAGTTACCAAAAGGTCAGCAGTGTCCCTTAGTCTGTTTTATACATAAATATGATATTTATTAATCATAGATTTCATATTTATATGTTTTCCTTGTATTTTTCTCTCTCAGCAGGCATGCAGGCAAGGTCTGTAGGGAGAGGTAATGTCTTTTCAAGCCAATGGGATGTAAAAAAAAATGTTTCAGGCACCCAAGTCCCTCTTGAGGTCTGAAATGGAAACTACAAACATCAAGTTCAATACAGAGTAAGAAGGGAACAGTTCTTAGAAAAAATCTGGTCAAGCACCCCTAGGACAAAAGGAAATGTTAGCAAGAGAAGAGATAACCCCCACACAAACATTTTCCTTCAACATGGACTAAATGTCAGATATAAACCCAGTGAAGTGGTACTACTGTATCTGTTTGACACTGGCAGAAGAAAATCAAGTTCATTAAGACAGATTCCAGAAGTGGGCCTGTGCCACAAAGTTTGAGTCAGACCTGAAGTTTCCAGAAGTTCAGGGCTCTTCAGAACCAGGGCTCTTGGGCTCCACTCACATAGTTTAATAAATGGACGCTGTGTGTCTACATTACCTGTTGTCCTGGAACAAAGGCTTTGAATATAATACTCTCACAGATAGAAGCAGAATTATTATCTTCCTACCTTCTGAAAAAATCATTGGAATTATTAATTTTATTTAATTTACTAATTTATAAATGTGTATATATGTGCAATTATTATGATATTAATTTTTTAATTCCCAGGTAGTATTTTGGGGATTTTTTCCAAAAAAATTCTTTCTCTGTTCTAGCCAAAAAAAAGAAGAAAGAAAATAGAAAACCTACACATTAATCCCATACAGATAAACCTTAATATATTTCCATGGATGCAGGATACAGTTATTCAAAATGATGTCAGGCCTTACAGCTACCTCTACAGCTAAGGGCCTAGCTCCCAACTAAATCTCTATTAATGACCTTCAGATGAGATTTTATAAATGAATTTTGAGTATTTATGATATTTAAATACCAGAAGTATATTAACATTTTAATGTCATAAAACATAAACCAAAAATCATACATTAAGTTCAACAAGGATAAGTGCACAGTCCTACACCTGAGGAGGAACAACACCACATACCAGTACAGGGCTGGGGGTAGACCCACTGGAAAGCAGCCCCATAGAGAGGGACCTTGGCATCCTGGGAACAATAAGTTATCCATGGAACAGCAATGTGCCTTTGTGGCCAGGAAGGCCAATGGTGTCCTGGGATGCATTAAGAAGAGCGTGTCCAGCAGGTTGAGGGAGGTTCTGCTCCCCCTCTACTCTGCCTAGTGAGACCACATCTGGATTACTGTGTTCAGTTCTGGTCTCCCCAGTTCAAGAGAGACAGTGAACTACTAGAGAGAGTCCAACAAAGAGTGAAGCAAGGTGAAACACAGGAAGTTCCACTCAATATGAGGAAAAACTTCTTCACCGTGAGAGTGACAGAGCCTAGAACAGGCTGCCTGGAGAGGTTGTGGAGTCTCCTTCTCTAGAGACTTTCATGACCTGCTTGGATGTGTTCCTGTGTGGCGTGCCCTAGGTGTTCCTGCACTGGCAGTGGGGTTGGACTCAATGATCTCCAGAGGTCCTTTCCAACCCCTACCATTCTATGGCTCTATGATTCTATGATTCTATACTTCAGCTAGAATGGCACAAATATATTGACACAATTCTGCTGGTCAAAAAACCGTCTTCCTTTATAACAGCCCTTGTCCCACAAATTCCTGGGACCTTGGTTACCTAGTTCAAGCTGAAGAGCATTCAACCCCAGAGGTCCATGGTTCACTCTGCTTTTGAAGGGTCTGACTAATATTTAATTCAATATTTCATTCACCTCTCTAAAAGGATAAACAAAAACTGACAAAGACATAAATATAAATAGACCTTCTTCTGTATTAATGTTATTTTCCTGATGATTACATATGGATTGTTTATATTTCTTTCTCTAAGCCTAGATATTCTAGTTACTTGCATTTTGTTAAAATAACTCCTTCTGGCTTAACAACTTGTACATTTTAAGCCTGTTCATTTAAACTATTGAGAGTTTATATGCACTAAAAGCCTAAAGGTAATGAGGCTTTTACTTAGTGAACACCTTTTACATCCCAAGCATATCTTTCCCTGTGTCTCAGCTGTGACATAAAGTGGTTTCCAACCTAATTCTTTGCCTTCCAGTTGACTGTACCCTTCCCCATGAATATGCATTTGCAGTAAGAAAGCTACTGACATGTTCAGGTACGGAGAGAAGAAGCACTCCGAACAGAACTGCACTTGTTCTTTCTGCCTCTTCAAGTTAGTGACTTCCATGCAGTCTCCATGGATTCATTTGCATAGTAGAGGTGATCATCTGGCCTTTATTACAGCAGGTTGAATATATATCAGTTACTGAAATATAAAATACATTCCAGGGAACTCTCTGCACACTGGCATACAAATGAAGGTCCTAGAGCTGCCTAGGGATACTGGAGGTGACAAAAGGAAAATATTAGTGTTGCTGATTAAGTCTCATTATTACTTGTATGAGATGTTGCAGGAGGATTTCTTTTAGTTCATCTCACTGGGCCATCGCCTCAGTGAGTAGAAAGGCCTTATAAAATTTAACACATATATATACTCTTAACACAATATTAAGTAATCAATATTCTTCTTAAAAGTTCTTTTTGTTTTTCCTTGAACTCTCAGTTCTCAATCCATTATTAATCTTCAGCCATTCTTCGCTGTCTTGCTTCAGTTCCTCTTCAGATGTCACAGGTCATTACAGTCTCTTATCTTCAGACATTCGCCTTCAGAATTCTGACAGACTCGAGTTGTTCCTTTATCTCCATTTATCTTGATCTATACCTTACCTAAAAGTAGTTAACCTTTAATAAAATGCTTACCCTAAATTGACTACTCATCTATTATCATGTCTTATATATAATAGAAAATTAATCTATTAATAGCCATTATTCACTCAGCTGGACTGGGTTTTAAACCAGCCATGGTAAGAGCTATATGGGAGACAATGAAAAGCATTCTCATGGTCATAAGATATTATTCTACAACACCTGCATTCTATTAATCTTCCATTATTCTATAATGTCCTATTCTTCTCTAACTTCTAACTTAGCTAATCATCTTAAGGGCCTATTTTCCTTAACAGGTACCTTGGAGTCCCGGTGCAGAACATGTTAACCATGAGCCAGCAATGTGCCCCTGTGTCCAAGAAGCCAAATGGTATCCGGACTGTGACCAGCAGGTTGAGGGAGGTTCTCCTTCCCCTCTACTCTGCTCTGGTGAGGTCATATCTGGAGTATTGTGTCCAGTTCTGGACTGCCCAATTCAAGAGAGAAAGGGAACTACTGGAGAGGGTCCAATAGTTCCCTAATCTTTTCCTTCTCTGTTACTATGTTTAAATAAGCAAAAAATAGCTCTTTTTTTTTTTTTCAGCATCCCTGAATTGTTTCAGCAGTAAAAATGTAAACCAAAATTTTTCTTGGAATTTATGCTACCATTTTTCCATGATAATAACTTTAGGCACAGTAAAATTAACAGATGTTTCTTACCAAAATAACCCTGAACTAAATATTAATGTTTATTCTCTTTTAAAAACACAAACTGACCAGCAACCAAGTGACTCTAGAGTGTCAAATAAATGTGCTTTAGGTACAATCATAAGGCTCCTATATGAAGTGAATTAATAATTAATCTTAGGTAAATCTATCATGGTGGTTTTGTAAATGTGTTTCTGAGGATGAGATTAATTACATCCATTGATGTGAATAATATACAATCAGTATCCATTTTCCTTTCTAAAAGGGTGAAACCAAATTCTTTCTGCAACTGGGACTTTGTTATTATTAAAAAAAAATCATCATAATAGGCAATTAAAATGAGAACAAGAAAAAATGAAAACAAAGAGAGGAGCAGAAGGATTTTTACTGAAAGCTATAACAAAAACTTGAAAACCTAAATGAGATGAAAATGAGTAGCCAAAAGCTACAAAAGCTCCATCATAAGACCTAGATCCCGCAGTCTTTTAATACCACAGGTTTAGAGAATGCCACAGAGTGTACTGCAGGATTCTGGAAGTAGGTTGCTAGTAACAACAGTTAATAAAATATTTGAAATATCATGTAAACTCCCGAGACTCCAAAGATATTTCCATTCTGTAGAACTCATGGTAGCTAAATTACTGACAATCTTTCACAGGTTTTCTTTGGATATTTAATTAAAGTACTATGGAACCATTCATTAAAATGTGTTTTCCAAAAAGCAGAATTACGGCAAAGGAGAAAAATAACTTTTCCAAGACCAGTTCCTGTTTCAATTCAAATACTTTAACAGTTTAAAATAATAAGAAAAGGGTGTGGTTTTGTTCCAGTGTTGTTATAAATGTTAAATAGTTAAGCTGTATTTAAATGAATAATCCCTTTCCACACCGTGAAGCCTGGATAGTGTTAGAGATGGCATGCTTTTCCTATGGCATATGTCAAACTTGCCTGCTGAGCTGGGTCCAGGTATTCATGGGTAGGGCGCTGGGTTTATCCACTCTCAGGTAAAAGGGCTGCTTTGCTAATGAACACAGAAGTTTAAGATTTCCTTTAACATTAAATGAATCTTTTAGAGTGGCACCAAGACATACTTGTATTGTGGTAAAGAAGTTTGCATTTTTAATGAACTATCTGCTGGATGGTTCACTGTGACCAGGGGTGTTTAATACAACACAGCTTCACCAGAATACTAGGAGGAACTAAAATAGAGCAGAAGACCTTTTTCAGCTCCTTAACTCCGGAGTGAACTTTACTCCTGTTAGACTCCTATAAATGCTAGAAAACAATCTGGCTAAAGAAAATTCTGCAATTTAGTTTAGTTTTGAGTATTATATGCTTTACATTATTTGCATACTTAAGTATGATGTCTCAGATCTAACCTACAAACTGGACTTTTAAGTAAACACTTTCACAAAGTTAATGTGCAATAGTGGGGCGTTTGTCTCTTGTTTTTTTTGGTGTTAAGACCTCTAGATTTATCAGCCAAATATGACTATATTGCCAATGTAGCTCTAATCCATACAAATTTCACTCATTACACAGCATAATTCTTTTGGTTGGAATTCCACCATAAGCAGAAGAATTTGTTTTCTGGAAAAAGAGGTAATGTGATCTAGTAACTCAGTCGATAGAAGACAGAAACTGAGCCTGAGTACAGATCTGGACTTGCTCACAAGTGATTATCTGGGAACAGTGCTAGTAATATCCTTCAGGTGTCTGCTGACATCAAAAGGAGACATATGGCCCTTAGAAGCACATACAGCTCTTGTATTATCTGGGTAGGTGGGCCTTTGTATTTGCTGTCACACAAAAAATCTAGTGCATATGTGACATTTAAAGATTTAAGGTATAAGAAAATAGAGGTTCTAGCAAATGTCTAATGTGCTAATTTCATGAAGGAAGACAATAATTTGTCTGCTTTAAACACATTATTCCTTTTCTTCAAGTTCAGAATAAAGTCTTATTACAGTTAGACAACAGAGATAAATAACTGCAGAAACTGGAAAGCTTAAAATCTGGTTTGCTTATTTAGATCATCCCCTGTCACTGCAGGACTCTTCTCCATACTACATTATCTGGTGACTTAGAATCATTCAGTCGTAATTCAAGTTGGAAGGGACCTTCAGGGATTATCTAGTTCAACTCCCTGCTCAAAACATCTAATCAGATCAGATTGATCAAGTCCATGTCCAGAGAAGTCCTGAACATCTCCAAAGATGGAGATCCTACAGCTTCTTGAAGCAACCTGTGTTTGACTACTCTCATGGTATTTTTTTCCCCTTTTTTCTGGAATATGGAATTTACCCTGTTGCAGCTTGTGTCTGTTGCCTATTGTGCAATGACTGTGCACCTCTGAGAAAAGGCTAGTTCCATCTTCCAATCCTGTCCTCCAGTCAGGTAGTTGTAGGCAGCAAGAAGGTCTCCCCTTATCATTCTCCTCTCCAAGCTGAAGATGTCCAGCTCTCAGCTTCTTCATATGCATCATGTCCTCCAGCCCCTGATCATTTTGGAGGCCTTCTGATTGACTCTCTTGCATGCATCGATATTGTTCTGGTACTGAAGGGAGCCCAAAACTGGGCACAGTGCTCAGATGAAGTCTTATAAAAGGTCACTTCTGTGGCCCTCATGTTTATACAGTTGCAGACTCTGTTGGCCTTTGCTGTGAGGGAACACTGCTGACTTATAATCAAATCGGGCATTAGGATGTCCAGGTCCTTTTCTGCAGATTTGCCTCCAAACAGCCCACAGCCTGTGCTGTTGCATGGGGCTATTTCTTCACAGATGCAAGTTCTTGCAATTGCTCTTTTTGGACTCCAGGAAGCTCACATTGGCCTGTTTCTCCAGACTGTGGAGCTCCCTCTGAATAGCAGCCCTGCCTTCCAGCTGAATTCAGCATTCAAAATGCAATAGAAAAATGTAAAAGCTAGAGACCTGCAGTGAGAAAGAAGTCCTGTGCATCAGAAGCCTCTCAGGGGAAATGAGAGAACTAGACAGAGATGATAATTTCATTTACCTCAAGAAGTAACTGACAATGAGAAGGAAACTTTACAGAAATGCTTAGCTGGCTAAGTTGATATTGTATGATATTTGTATTTGCTTCCCACAACATTTTAATTATCTGTTTTGATTTGATGTCAGGGGCAGGTTTAAGACACAAAGTAAAATGGAAGTCTTGATTATACAGTTCTGTTTCCCCCAGAGCCTGGGAACTTCCACAGACCAAAATGTGCAGTACTCTGCAGCCGGTCTATTTAAACTCATTTTGTGCTGAAATCTTAAAAGAATGAATGTTCTGAAAGTCAGGGAGACCATCTGGATTTATCTAATTCTTCAGATTTTTTTTTTGTTCATAAAAGGTGTGTGTTAAGAAAAGCCATCCAGAGAACTGCATTGCTAATGGAACCATATTCCTATGTAATGTGTTTCCTCTTTGGCTCTGTAGATTCTATAAATCTTTAAGGCTTTTAAGGTGTATAACCTTTCACAGTTTGTCACCACTTCCATCAGGATGGTGTTCCCTTTGCAAAATATGTAACCTAGAGCTCCACACAAACCATTCGTGGTCAGGGAATGTGGCTTCAAGACAAACTTCCAAGAGAGATGAAGCAAATTTGGCTTTTGGCTGCTTTTAGGAATTCTGCCACTTTTCACACCCCTTTCAGAGATCAACTCTCTCACAAATTCAGATATCCTTTATATGTGAACAAATAAAAATCTTTAGAATAGTCAAAACAAGCGAATAAAACACCCCCCCCACAGCCTTCACAACAGAAAATTAACACAGGAGGAAACATCTATCAGGTCCATCAGAGACTGTTACTGATTTATGTGTAGGATGTTCAGATGCTCCTGTTAATGCATGGCACTACTAAGCCACAAATTATTGAAGGAGTGATTTTCCAGTACATAACAAATACCACTAATGATTAGTGATCTTAGGAATGTGCTCCCTGTAGTACAGAAAGGATGTTATTGTAGTGATATAACTGCTTCACGTGACCTGAGGCACCAGCTTCTGTGTCTGGTGAATGGAAGACAAAGGAACGCATATAAATTACTTTCGATTCATCTTTCATTACATGTTTCAGGATGTCTTGGTGACTATTACATCTTACAAGATGACTTAAACCAGCCTCATCTGAGATATCCCTCCATTGATTTTGCTTTCATTGGGGTCTCTTTGTGTGCCGCTAAAATGTTTTTGAAAGGGCAAAATACGAAATGTACTAAAATTCTTATATTTGTTATACCCTAAATATATGAGAAGCCACCTCCTGGCAGCCGTGGCACAACTGTGGGCAAAACAAGTAAAAAATGTGCATTGAAATTTTGGACTGTTTAGTCTGAGCAACCAAATCTGTTCTGGATTCTTCCATGATTTGGCATAAGTGGTATGGTTGATAAGGAAGGAGAGAGAGATAACACTCTGCATGTTTCTCTTTAGAAAAAAAAGCCTTACCAAGCCCTGAGCATAGACTTGGACATAGTTCAGTTCTCAGCATCTTAACAAGGAACAGTAATGTTAAAACAAATAGTAAATGTCTTCTACATAGTTCTTCACACAACTCTGTGGATTGGGTAAGACTGAGTCCTGAGATGCTTTTCCAGCCATTTTGGTGGAGTCAGCACTGGACATTTCTGGGCAGGGAAGCTGTAGCTGTTTCGGAGAGGAAGTGCAGAATGATTTCTTCCTCAAGACACTTTTTACAGTGGAACCACTGGAACTGTACATCACCAGAACATGGGGTTGACTTGCAATAGCCCTTCCACAGCAGAAAAGATGAATTGTGAGGCCTGTAGCGGCTGAGAGCCTAAACATTGGAAGCTGAAGAGTCCCAAGTCCCTTCTGCTTTGTGGTAAGAGTGAGTGTGGTCACTGGAGGTCTGAGAAAGTTTCAATTCTGAAGCTGAAAGAAATGTGAAATGATGTACCACTCCCACCCTTCCTCTCATCCCTCCAACCGTGCTGGGAGGAAGCAGGGCTGGGACTGGGGCTGTGGAAGCATGGACATGATGTTCCATCAGCATCTGAAAATTACATGCCTTTCAGGTACCACTGGGAAACATGGAACACGGTGCTCCCTTCCATGGTGACAGTATTACAAAGGAGGTTCTTTGATCCTACCAGTCCTTAGGGTGTTTTTCCCCCAAAATATACTTGTATGACAACCTATGGGAACTACTTCAGTACAGTAACAGCTACTGTAAGTCATCTGCAGAAGGAAATGTGTTATTTTGCTTTCTTGTTGTGATCTCAAGACTTGAAAGTTACTTTTTTTGGGGATTATCTATTCCCCATGGGTGAATTTAGCCTCCTAAAGCAATCCTCCCTGATTACACGCTGTAAATGTTCAAAAGCTAGATGACAATGACTAAAATTGCAATGGCTTGGGACTTGATAGCCAATTCTGTGTTTTTCTAGAGGTGAATTTGCAGTCACTTATGGAGATCTATGACACCAGTTTATCCTCTCCTATGAACGGCAGCAATGCTCGTGTACCCGTTTTGTTTTGCCAGACAATTTAGCCTCACTTAATCTCTACATTGGTGGCGGGGGTGGGGAAGTGAAATGCTCTTAGCCAACCCACAAAGAAGAACGGAGGTGCAATAAAGAGGGACAAATCGTTTCCTTATTATACATGGCAGCCTCCCACAGACAGACTGCCAGAGAGCTCTCTGAA
>JANHFX010003143.1:6290-26238 GCA_027560015.1 Chloroceryle amazona | reverse complement strand
CGTGTCGCTCACCAATAAACGCCATTTTGCCACCCACCACGCTGGTGTCAGGTGCTGATGGACCGCGCGGTTATTGGCCGGTAGCCGTGTGCTTTCGGAACCAGGTTGCTACGCCTTCAGGTGCACCTGCCAATCCTCCCAGTTTTGTGTCATCAGCAAAAATGTTGAGAAGACACTCTGCCCCACCATCAATGTCATTGATACATGTGTTGAACAGGACCGGACCCAGCACTGATCCCTGGGGGATTCTACTAGTTACAGGTCTCCAGATGGACTTGGCACCATTGACCACCACTCTTTGAACTCTATTGTCCAACCAGTTACTAATCCATCTTACTATCTGCTCTTCTATCCCACACTTCCTGAGTTTCTCCACACGGATGTTATGGGAGATTGTGTCGAAAGCCTTGCTAAGGTCAAGATAGACTACATCCACTGGTCTCCCTGCATCTATCCATCCAGTTACAATCTCACAGAAGGCTATTAGATTAGTCAAGTATGACATCCCCTTGGTAAATCCATGTTGTCTACTCCCAATAACCTTCTTCTCTTCCATCTGCCTAGAGATGGTGGATAGTGGCTAATGATATAAAGGAAATAACAAACCTGATGATAAGCAAACACTTCTATTCATAAAGACTCATTTTCACATGTTTAATACATTTTGAATATTCTTAAGTCTACCTTACTTTTTAATGAAGTTTTCGAGTACTTATTTTAACTGGGAGTTGTGCCTTGTGTGAAAGATTTAATAGGTGTTTGAAATACAAGTTGTGGCTTGCTAAAAGTGAGAGGAAGAACTTAGTCATGATCAATCACTGAATCTGTCTTCTCAAAGGGCAAGACCTTTTAAATAATATACTATTATGATATAGACATAATCTATAACTCAGAATCCTTTTTTCAACAAATCTCTTTCAGATGTGAGTATCTGGAAAGAGTCATGACTTTAAATGGATTTAAAGCTGTTGTGTCTAGAAAAAATGAGGAATGTTGGAATGAACTGTCAGAACCATAAACTATGTCACAGTGCAAGTATCTGTTTGATCCTACTCAAAGGATTTTTTCATTGAAAAGATTTTCTTATAAAAGTACTTTTAGACAAAAATACTGATGATGAGGGACTGTTCAGCCAAAGAAATTCCACTTTCATTGTTAAATGACATTTTCTTCCCCTTGAATGAAGGCAGTATGGGTGTGTACTAAATACTTCTGTAGCTCTTCGAAGTTGAAGAGATTCTGCCCTTATGCCACTCTCTTATGTGATTAATTAAAAGGTTTATTCACACTATGACCCTGAAATACCTATTTGGTATGCACTTTTTGAGATGTAAAAAAAACCTGTTGTTATTGACTCAAAATCCATTATCTGGCAATTCTTAATCTTTTTAAATCAAACTCAGAAATCTAAGAAAAATATTTTCAGTAAAAGGACTATATTTTCTCTTTGTTAAAATTTAACAATTCTGTTCAACAATTAATGACATTAAATTATCATTTGGAAAGTTGAAAGAATTCTTTAAATAGGAAATCTGATTGCATTTATTGAAACAAAATTTGTCATTGATTTTTAATTATATGAGATATTTCTGAAAAGGGAATGGAATCAAGAAATTATATTCAAATTTGTAAGACATTAAGATTTGCTGCAAGAAAAAAAAAGATATAAAACACAGAAAAATATTCAAGAAGTCTACATAGAATAGAACCATAGATTAGAAAGGAAACATGTTACTAAGATTACCTTACAACCTACCAAGCCATTAAGTAATGGAGAAAGCTATTTTCAACTCTACTAAATGATAGACAGTAGTAATATGCTTCCTTCAGAGCTATAATGTTAGCAGTAATTTATGAAGTTCAAGTTCAGCGGGCAGTTCTCCTTTTCTGTGTTCCAGCCCTCAATTTTTCTGTACTCATCCAGTTTACCTTGTTTATTTCTATAAAAAGTCCACAGTTAGACTGCAATATAGGAAAATTCATCAATGGAGAATTTACTTACCTAGACACCAGTATCTAATGCTATTTTTTATGTGTTTTCTGAGATATTTTCACAAGGCTGAATTATATAACTTAAGACTATGGGAAATGCACTCCTTTTTAGAACAAATTTGGAGGCCAGGATATCTCTTAAAAGATCTAAAATGACACTACATATGTATAAGAAATTGAATCTTTGATTAGCTATATCACTTTTATATGTAAAGGCTTGCAATTAAATAATTATGTTTGATCTTCATTGCAATAATTTTGCTGAAAAATTCTGTTTTAGAAAACGTTTTCCTTTTATTTTTATATTTGTATTCATTTCATAACTTCCATTTTTATTACACTATAGAAAGCTAGAATAAGGAACCACTGAGAAAGGGACTTTGGAAAAGAGGGAAAACATCTTCTGAGGTCAGTGCTGCAGATATATGCAGGATCTTCCGTGCAAATTCTCCAAGGTCCAATCGACACTGATTCAAGCTTAGTCAATCACATTTATTTCATCCCCAAAAAGTAAATCACGGCTATTGCTCTAGACACAAAACATAACTAACCTTGAAAGGTTAATACACAATTAATTGGCCTGTCTCCTCTGTAACATGCCTGTACAGAAATAATGAAGCTCTTGATGGAAGAGTGGCTAAACTGAGAAAGCCAACAAAAAGGATTTCAGAGTTCATGGCTAATGCCCACTATTGTCAAGATAATCCTGTATATTGCATAAGAAATTATCTTCTTTATCCTTCTGTATCCTTCAGTTTCAAGCAATGATAACAGAAGAAACAGGAAGAGCCAGAAGATTAATACCTGGCTCCAAGACTAGGGTCAACAGAAGAATTTTACGGTTTTTGATCAATGGTTGATCTACATGACACCAGGTGTGATAGAGACAGATGGGGTACAACTCTCTCAAAGGTTTTAAATGACCCTTGTGCAGGATTAAGCAAGGCTCGCAGAAAGATCTTCAAACTAGATTTGAAGGGCAACAGGGATAAAACAAGACTCACTAGAAATAAGCCTGGAGGTAGCACACAAATTTTTGAAGGATGTTGTGTTATGAGGTCCTTTGGTCTGTTGTCTCAGTAGAGGTAGGGGATAAAGATCTATGCAGCAGGAAATATGCAAAAGTTATCAATGTGCTAGAAATCATGGAAGCACCTGAGAATGGTCATATAGGAATTAGGCCTTGTCCCCACAAAAATGAGGTAAGACCAATAAATCATCTGAAGTACATCTACACCAGTGCATGAAGCATGGGCAACAGGAGGAGGTGGATGCCGTTGTGCAGCTGGAAAAATATGATGGAATTGCAATCATGGAAACATGGTGGAAAATTATGATGTAATTGCAATAACAGAAATATGGTGAGATGACTCACACAACTGGAGCATGTGAGCTCTTCATTGCAGTACTGTACAAATTCTTCAGAAGGAATAGGCAAGGAAGGAGAGGTTGGGGGGTAGCTCTATATGTTAAAGTGTTTTGACTGTCTAGATCTTGGTGATGGTAACGGTAGGGTCGAGTGTTTATGAGCAAGAATGAGGGTAAAGGCCATCAAGGCAGATATCATGCTGGGAGTCTGTTATGGACCGCCAAAACAGGATGAAGAGACAGATGAAATATTCTACAGGCATCTGGGAGAAGTCTCATAATTACTAGCCCTTGTTCTTGTGGCTGACTTCAATCTACCAGAAGTCTGCTGGAAATACAAAGTGGTGGAAAGAGTTCAGGAGGTTCCTGGAATGTGTGGAAAATAACTTCCTGGCACAGCTAATGAGTAAGCCAACTAGGGAAGGCATCCCACTGGACCTGTTGATTGTGAACAGAATGAGTTCAGTTTTGAGTTTAGACCTCCCCCAAATTAAGGACAATAAAAATAGTTTTTTCTTATCCTACTATGGAAAAAAAAAATCATAGTGTTTGGACATGGAGTGAAACTTCAATTTCTTAATGTTCAAAGTTCAAGTAAAGGATTTTTTTCCCCCGGATGTCTCCCCGTTATGTACTTTCCTCAAGTAATCTAAACTCTTTAAAAGATTAAGTCGTCCATATTGAGAACTAGTTATTTTAATTCAGGAATTTGTTACAATCTGATAATAGCTCCCATATTATCTTTAACAGTCACAAAGATGTCCAGATGCTCCAGACTGATGAAGATATTGAAAAAACATTACATTCATGCACAGTGAAGCCATGACTTATGCTCTTAGACTTTCTAAGTCAGCTGTTCTTTAGAAACATACTACTGGAAAGTAGCCAGATCTCTTCAGATATAATATTAATATTGTAATAAATATTTAAAATGGTGCAAGGAAAGTTTGCATGTTTAAATCAGTTTAGCTCCCTGAATAATCTTTCCAACAGGAAGTGGGGTTTTCTGCATCTAATATTGGAGCTTTTAATGAATGGAGAGTACATTGAGTTAAAAGCAACTGCGGGTGTAAAAGGTTAAGTTAAGAATATACTATGTGCATTATCTATCAATGTGCTTTAAAACAGTATGAGTACATCACTAATGTTATATCGGATAACATTTCTGCCATCTGACATTTACCTTGAGAATCAGGGTTTTTTTAGCTTAAAAAAAAAGTAACCAATATATATTATATATAAACAATATATATAGTTTGATTATGTATGCATATATGCAATATATAGTACATTTTAAATATTATTTTATATAACCCAGATGAGCACTTCTTTTCATTTTATATGTAATTATGTAGACAGGTAAGACTCAAAAAGGAAAAAAAAAAAACATATTTCATGACCTATGAAAATGTCCTTTGGTTTTCAGAATTTTATTCTTTGCAATTGGAAAAGCACATAGGTGAATATTATCTAATTGCCAATAAGTGTTTAACAGTGAAAATAAACTTCTTTTTACAGTGATAATAACATCTAATTAATTAATTTCTAGTTATGGTTAAATAATGTAAATTCTGAAAGTTTCCAGATGGCAGTTGATAACTGCCTCTCTAGTTTCTGTCTAGTGTGAGACATTTCTGTCAAATAACATTAAAACACAAACAAAACCCAAAAAAATCTATCAACTCACAAAGAAAAAAAAAAAAGGAAAAGGTATTAACAATAATGTTATTAATTATATTAATAAAAACATATTTTAATTTATTATATTAATAATAAACTAGGATATCATGGTAGCTTTTTATCCTAAAAATAATGCTTTCTCTGATCATTATAAAGGCAAGAGGAAACTAAATAACAAGAGAAAAAGAACAAGATCAGAGGACTGAGTGAGAAAAAAACAATTATAGACTGATCATGTTGCAGAAAATACAGTATGTACTGTTACAAATAGAAAATATGTCTATAAATATCCCCAAAAACTCTGTAAGTATCTTGAAGAAATAAGTATTAAGGACCTAGTAATTTGCAACTACTTTATCATTGTCTAATTTGAAACCTACAGAAGACCAGAAAGACCAGAAAGATCTGTGTGAAAGTGGACTGTGCTATAAAGGAAGAATTGCAGAGTATACTCAACCTGGAGGTCCAGTGGTTAACCTAATGGTCCACTGTCTGGATGAGATAATGAAAAGAAATTGAAAAGTATATTAATAGAAATAGAGCTGTAGAAAAAAACTGAATCACCATAAGTTGTTAATAAAAAGTTAAAACACAAGACATGCACAGGGAAACAACAATATCAGTATCAATGAAAACATGTTTGTAAATGATAAGGGATAAAAGTAATATAATGATAAATAATCAAACTGTGATTGATTTTTTCCAAGATCTATGGCAAAAGAAAGCATCTTTTCCCAAGTTGAAAACAAACTAGTGAATAGAATGATGTTAGTAATCAAAGTATTTGCAATTTACAAAGTAGACTGAGAAAGTTAGATAATTGTTAAACACCAAAAAGGAAGAGAATCTATAGTTATTTATTGGACCGTGGGGCTAATTTATATTTTCAGTTTGAAATATATTTACTATAAAAAAAAAAGTGAAAAAATAACAATTAAAACATGCAATATTAAAAGCAGATCTTTTGGTCTCTTCTCACAAGCAATAAGTGATAGGACAAGAGGAAATGGCCTTCAGGTTGCACAAAGGGAGGTTTAGGTTGGGTATTAGGAAAACTTTTCACTGAAAGTATAGTCAAGCATTGGAACAGGCTGCCCATGGAAGTGTTTGAATCACTATCCCTGGACGTGTTTAAAAGTTATGTACATACTGTGCATAGACATGGTTTAGCAGTGGGCTTGGTAATATAGGTTAATAGTTGGACTCAATGATCTTAGAGGTCTTTTCCGATCTAAACAATTGTGTGATTCCTCTTCAGAAAAAGGAAGCATGACTTCCCAAATGTTGACCTACAGATTTGCCTGTAGTCTGATATATATTCTTTGACATTACATTAATTGAATGCATTGAAACTAATTACGTGCTTACTCCAAAGAAAGATCTCACAGTGCTGGAAGGTCTATCTGATGACTGATATCTGCACTAAAAGTTTCACCATATAAATTGATTAGGTTATCAAAAACAAACAAAGAAAAAGGAAAATTCCTGGATTATGAGTGCACCTGAATTGATAAAATGTCGTCAACTATTGGTAGAATTTCTATGAAGTAACAAAGGAAAGTGCACCTTATGCTTAAACTGCCAGGTCAAAACTGTACAAAAAAAAATATCAGACATGATGGGATTTTTTGATGCCATGCAATGTCATCTTTATTCGTCATTTTATCATTGTCTGTAGTGCTGTTATTCAAGTTATATAACCTACAATAATAGTCATTTAACTGTTTTATGCAAATCTCTTTCACATGAATGTTCTGAAATTATTTTTTGTTCAAACATGTAGATTTTCAGAAAAAAAATATGAGAATGGCATTCAGATAAATGTTCATGGGCTTTTTGTTTGTGATTGTGCAGTTTTTTTTCTGGATTTGGGTTTTATTTTGGTCTTTTTTTTTTAAGGACTCAAAAGTGAAGGTGAAAATAGGGTATTATTAGATAAATTTATATTTTATAATTATGTAGGATTTTGTTGAAGGAAGAAATTAAGGCAATAGTAATAAAAGAAAATTCTGAGACAGTAAGAAAAGTCTAAAAACAAGACCATAACAAAAAAATGATATAGTTACTTGCAAATACAGTTGTATGATGTTCTATTACCCCAATATCTTAGAAAAACTGATCTTAGACAATTAGGCAAAATGGCAAAAATTGAATCCTATATAAAAAATGAAATGTCATGGACAAAATTTTCTTTCCACACAAGCTGTAGATAGAAACACTAAAAGAAATGAAAAATACATTAAGAGCTTGTAATATTAACAACCTCATTGAAAAATAAGCGTGCAGTTAATCAGAACAAATATATTTAACTTATAAATCAATGTTAGTTAGTCTGTGTCCCCTTAGTCAGAAAGGAAAAAATATGCATTTTGGAAGGAGCAGATCATTTCTTTCTAAAGAAATACACGTGTTCTGATTCATGTCCTAAAAAGATTGACTATTAGCAAGGACCTGGGTTGACTAGTTCATCTGTAGAGATTTCTGAACTTTAACAGAGAGGCTTCTATCCAGACTCATTAGATGCTGGAGCAAAGCTAAATGAAAAAAAAATTACAGTATTATTGAAAGTGAGCCAGCATACAAGGAGAACAAAGTATTATATAAGGATTTAATGTTTAAAAGGCATATGCAGGCTGGGCTTTTTTAGAAAAACAAAACAAAACAAAACAAAACCAAACCCCTAAGAAAGTGACAAATTAGATATGGCTTGCAAAAGCATGGGAAAAAAAAAAAAAAAAAAGAAAGAAAAAGGAGCCAAGCATTTCGTTGGTGAAAGCTTTACTGTAGTAGATTTATTAAAGAAAGGATAAGTGATAGAAAAGATATAAACCTCGAATGAAGGATATATTGCCAGGTCCCAGAGAACTTTAGTTACAAGGATGTACCAATTTTGCGAAAGATAAGTTTCCACTCATTACTCTATATATTGTATCATGTCAGAGTTGGCAGAGTTATCAGAAGGAATATCACCGTCACAGGCAAAGTTACAGAAAATAAAAATACAAAGATACTAGAGGATTTTTTTAATAAATTTTTCTAGTTCTAACTAGTTTTCCTTGTTTAAACTAGGAAGACTATGTGTGATACCTTCAAGAGTGAGACTTCACTGCAAACTCTTCCTGAGATTATGAGCTCATGAAAATTGAAGTAAAACTAAGTATACATTAGTTATTAGCAAAAATGTAGAAATGCTAAAGTATGAAATAATAATAATAACAACAACAATAGCTGATTATTGTCATGAAAAGAATCTTATTGTGGAATAACAAAAAGACCATTATGTATACTAGAATCCATGTGATTAAGGCAATGAGACAATAGAACCTGTAGAAAAAAATATTCGTAATTACCCTCAAAATAATGTGAAAAAATTCCAGAATTACCCAAACTTTGATCTAGATTTGCACTGGTCATTTCATCCCTTATCTCTCTTTCTCTTTTTATAAGTACTATCAAGGTGGAAATGTAATAACTGTAATTTTATTAGCAATAGTTATTACAAGAGTCATGGTTGTTGCAGTTTTTATAACCAAGGAACATATTTTTAGTGTGTTGTAAGTAAGAAGTAATCTCACCAGTCATGCATAACATTGCTGAAACTCCAACAGGAGTACCATCAACCTGCAAAGTAATTCTTTCAAACTCTGTGACAATATTTTTGAAGTTGTTGAGGCAATTGATCATCTTACCAGTTTTCTGAGAGAACTGTATTTTATAACTTCAATTATCGCCTGCCTTGTAATGAATGGCCTTTAGTGAGTGAATAATTAAATTTGCTAATTATGAGCTGCAATAAAAGCAGGAGCTCTCAGTCAACTACAGACATTCTAATAATCTATCTTACTTACTGGAATTTTTGTAAGCAAAACTAATGTGTAAAAATAGCATCAGCAATAATCCCTTGGTAGTTAAATACCTAATACTCCCCATGAGTGCCTTTCTAACAATAGTTTTCTTGGTAGTGAAGTTGTAATGACTACTGTCATCAGTGGACTGTCATGAAACATACTCAGACCTTTAGATGCTATATGTTACAATTACTGTTGTCAAGTTTTTGGGGACTTGCATTGGGATTTCACACTTAAACGAAGCTGCAAAGTGAAGCCATCCAAGAAGATAAAAGAGCTTTTCAATTTTATTATTTCTTTTAAATGTGGGAATTCACACACAAAGATGAAAATTTGCTGATGAAATGTATATATTGACTCAGGGACAACTGTTTCATAAACAAGTTCTGAAAACAAGACATTTACAGTAGAAGTCACACATTAAAAAGAAATAAAAAATGTCTACTTGCCTATGTAAAAAAAATAAATAAAATATGAATACAATAGACAGTCCTTACATAAGCCTCTTTGGAAATCTTAGCCACATAATTTCTTCTCTTATACTACAGAAATGCATGAGCATTAAGAATGTTAAAAAATAGCAAGAACCTTCGTAAGACATAAAGGACCACAGCAGAAAACTCATATTAAAAGCTGGATCTGTTAGGTACCATTTTGCAAAAAAAGAATCTATTAACTTACAAACCTACCTTCTGAAAAGCATGGTCCAAATTTTACTTTTCTGTGTTACTAATGCAGTTAGCTTAAATTAATAAAATGAAATTAAAATTATACACTCTCTTTTGACATGCTCTTGTCTCTCATATCATCTAAAAAGCATCATATTTTCTCCTGTTTGAGGAATTCTGCTATAAACCATGAATGCAGAAGTTCAATACTTAGTAAAATCTATTCTGAATGAGAAGAAAGATGTGTGCTGTGGCATCATGTCCACAACATAAAAAAGTCAGACAGGATTGTATGCAGATGAATAAGCAATCTGCCTTTGATAGTAAATGTATTTTTACAGTGTTTTGGCTATTATTTCATCTGACAAAAAAAAGAGGAAGCAACATTCTGTACTTTTAAACTCGCCAGTGGTAAGGATAGTTCTCTATGAATAGTATGCTCCAGATTTTAATGTTTTTGCATAAAATGATGTGACTTTTCCTTTTTTTTAAAAAAAATTTTTTTTTGTTGTTCTTAGTAGAGTATAACTTCTAAGAAACACAATCATGGTCATTTTTTTTATTGCTAAGAGTATCCATTTTAAAGACCATTCTATCATGTATAAGTCTTCACTGAATGTATACACCAAAAATTGTTTCTATATACCTTTTTAAACAAGAGAGGCCTGTTGATTCCAAGTTTGAATTCTAGTTCAAATTTCCCAGACAATCTAGCATTTTTGTAAGAAACAGTTTCACAAGCTGTAGGCTTGCTCTTGTCACCAAAATCAGAAATAATGTTCTTAACACTAATTATCAACTTTATACACCATTAAGCAGCAGTCATTTCTTTATTGCAGTGCTGGATACACACAAAGGATAGCTCCACCTAAAATACTAGTAAAACCAATTCATATTGTAAAACCAAAGAGTTTAGGGCTTCTACTATAGTTCCCAGCTTGTAAAGCTTTAAAATAACTTTTTCAAGTAATGTGGCATATGTTTTTGTCAAGGATTAAATCACTGGTCACTAGACCTATAACAGATGGTATCTGTTAACCCCTCTCCCTTCCAAAAGGCAAAGAGAAGGGCAGTAATGTAGAGAGACATATGAATTGGAAAAGAGAACTAAAACAACTTTAATGAAAATAACATTAATAAAATGAAAGATATAAAAACATATGCAAGATCAATATGGAACTCAATCCCCCAATGGCAATTATGTCACCATCACTACTGATGCTGTGGAGCAGGTACTGAGGAAATCCCAGAGAGGACTCAGCAGCAGGTGGGAATCAAATTCAGGAGCTGGATTATTGAACAGGATTCAGAAACACACAGAGTAGGATCAAAGGCAGAATGGACAGAGTCCTCCTTGGATGCCAGTCATTGAAGAGACCTTGACCCTCATGATCCCTCAGCTTTATGCACAATATGACATCCATGCAATTCAGGTGTGTTAAGCAAACTCAAACTATACTTGAAGAATGGTACATGGATGCACAATTCCAGGTGAAAAAGAAAAAAGAACAGACACTGCTCTTCTTTTTGTCTAAATTATCATTACACTGAAATAATACCTGAGAATTTTCGGTCTTCTCAGTTATCTTCTCTGAAGTTTTCAGTCAGCTAGGAAATTCTGAGGCCAATAGGAAGGCTCCTTTCAGCATCATGATGACTACAACACAGTGTTTCTGCATCCTGAATGCAAGTTTCAAGTACATCTCCGTTAGAAAAACAGACGCCTTCTCCAGACTTCACTGAGGAACACTTCAAAATCTTACAGATTGAGCATAAAAATGGAATTAACACAAGCACTAGTAATCCCTTTAGGATTTACCTAATATATATAGTGAAGAAACATATCTTTGTTATGATGATGTTATGATGTTATTATGATGTTATTCGGATCTTGTAGCTAGTCATTAATTCTGTCTCACTGCCTGACTTGTCCAGTGAAAAAGGGAGATGCCAGGTTTCTACTCAAGATAATTAATGATCATCTGAATTTTTTATTCAGACTGATAAGCCTAGAGAGACTCATTCAGAAAATGATGCAGCTGTTAAGTTTAAGAGAATATTATAATTTGGAATCATTTGGATGAGCCTGATTTAAAACCATTTATGTAATATTCAAAAGTAGTCCCTACAGAATTTTGCATACCAAATGTTACACAGCTATAATTTTTCATTCACTCCCCACTAATACATTTAGTCTGTGGTAATTGATAACTACCTGTGAAAATTTCATCTGAGTATTTACTTCAAAATTTAAAAACTAGCCATGATTTTCTTTGTAAAAAGAACACATTAAATATTTTTTCTCTCTTTACAATGCAGGTTGCTACAAAGAATGCTCTGAAAGAGGAAGCAAATGAAAGAACAACTTTTTAGAGCAAAAATATATCTACAAATTGTCTTACCTGACATGTCTGACAGCAGTGGTTAAGACATCAGTGTAGCAATGATTTGCTGTAGAGAAATTCTGGAGATTCAAAGACATGCAGTTTATCTTTGTACTCAGCAGACTATATGTAACTATATAAAATATTTCAGAATTTTTCAGAATTTAACATCAACTCATATTCCAAGAAAAGTTTTAAAAAACACATAAAAATTAAGAACAAAAATATAGCTTATATATTTATGTACTATGTTTATTTAGTCAAAATACTATCTACAGAATAAAGGCAACATTTGAAACAATGCCATTATAATTGTCTTGGCAAATTAGAATTTCTGGTTTGGCTCCTATTTTGCATTTTCTAGTATTGGAGGAGGACGTTGAGGAAAGAACCTCAAGTTCTTTGGTGATTAAAGAAAGATATTACTGAAAATATTACATGTGCTACAGTTAGTTGATTGATTCAGATATGTAGTATGGTCTACAGTTTTGCTAAAATTTCATTTAAACAGTTTAAGAGTTTTTAATACATAATGGCAATACTTGGTAGAAAAACTGTCAGCCTTTTTCTTGCTTTCATGCATCTTTCATCTTTTACAGTTTAAGAGAGAAACACCCTTAACCAGTTAGGTTATGTCTTTTGGGTTTCTATAATCAAATTTTCTGTGCTTAGCAATTGTAGGAATTTGAATGTATAATTAATTATCAAGGGTTTCTTCCAACAGATTCAGTGCCTCTTCTTGTATCAATTTTTTAGAATTCTGATAATATTATTCAAGATAATGATTATATGTTAATTTAATATTGTTACTATTTGGCAGTAATGAGAGTATGAAGCAGGAAGCAAAGAGTGATCGATGGTAAAAGTAGAATAGTTGGCTCTCCTCTGCCATACAATATCTATAAAATCATTAAAATTAAGGTGGGGAAAAAAATAAAAGAGTAACCTTACTTCCTTCAGAAATCAAGTTTTGCTTTAATAAACAGATGCTTGCACAGAAAGAATTAACTTGGTTAACTCATTTTACAAATCACTGCAGTATTCAGACAATGCTGCCAAATCTTCAGCCACAGGGGGCCTCCAGGCTATTTGCACCCTAGCACGTGTGAATCTTGTTACTTCCACTCCATTGCTTTATTATGTAAGAGTATGAAAACCTTTGTATCCCTTGGGAACAAGGATGTCTTACCTTCCTTATGTTATCAGTAGGTATAACATCATTTTCCCATTTTGTTCCATTTGATGACAAAATGTTTCAACAGCGTCAACTTCTGTTGGCTGCTAAAATGTACTCAAAAAATGCTTTGTAGCTTTATGAATAGGTTTTCCAGAAAAGAACATTTGAAAGCTGTAACACTCCACAGAGCAAGAAAACAAACAAAACCAACCAAACAAAAACCACACAGACAAACAAACAAAACACCCCCCAAAACACCTACAAAAACAACAAAGACCACCCAACTAACAAAACGCAACAACAAAAAAAACGAACCTCAAACTCTAGGAAAATAAAAAGCCTCTACAAAAGGTAATGTTTATGGAAACAGATATTTCCAGATTATTTTTATCTCAGATGAAGAAATGTCTAATTTTTGTTTTACTAATAGAAGGTTTAGAAATTTGTTTTCATTCTATCACTTTAAGACTATTACTAAAATGATAACAAAATATTTTCTAAGCTGCAACAGAGAATAGCAAAGTGTAATTATAAGTTCCTTTATGGTACTTCTGAGTGCCTTGCTTTAGTTTGATCTTAAGAATTATGTCCTTGCAACGTGTTTATTGCTAGTCATTTCAGAGGAGCAGAAGAGAGAACAGCCAAGTATCATTGAGGACTGTCAAAGAGTGGAACAATGGGATTTGCTTCAGGTAAAACTAATGCAGTCCAAGTAAACTCAACAGTTTAGCTATCAGAGGAATTGGAGATTGAGAGGAAGGATAAGAGAAGAATAAGCTTTTTTTTTTCTTATGGCTTTTTTGCTACAATTGTAGTTTGATCTCCATTGGTTTGCCAAGTAGGTCAACAAAAGTATTTGCAGTAATTGGCAGTGAGTTTTTAGAATTCACTGTCAGAAAATATGGTGTAATTCCTGAAGAGTACTTACTCCTAAGGGATAATAACTTCACAGAATGCATTTGAACAATTTTGTACTACTCAGTGAGCTAGTCGGTTAAACTGGTTGGTTCTTTTACTATTTCTGTTTCTGAGTACTTCCACACATTTCACTGAGAAGCCACAGATTACAAATTGCATTTGCATATTATAATAAGCTGCTACAAAGGCCACAAAATGAGCCCCTTTTTTACATTGTATGCAGAAACTATAAACTGTTATGCTGTTACTGTAAGTTTGCTCTCGGTGGAGGAGAATTCCCAGTATCCTTTAAAAAGCTATAGTCCGAGCTGTGTGGGAGCAGAGCTCATGCTGAGCAACTTTCCTCTTTGTAGCTGTAAAAGGAAGGGGAAAGCATTTTGATCCCTGCAGCGTCCTGGTATCACTGACGCTATATAAATTAGGTTGAGGAAAACAGGCTGGAGAAAGTAAAGGAGAAGGGGGAGAAGGGAATTTAGAGTAATGTATAGTGTTAAAGTGTTTCACAATGACTGCGGTAGGATGCCTAGCAATTTTCACTATAAAGAAATCAGACCTTACCCAAGCCTTTGCATACTAGCTTTATTTCAGATAACTACCCTGATTATGCTCTTCACTTTTCTGTGTTTGAATAAGGATTGATTCTTCTACACTTCCAGGAGAAACAGAGGGGGTTGAGACACAGATTATGAAACTATTGCTTAAAATTTAGTGTCTTAATTCATTCTTGGGTCTTGGTCTACTGGATTTCCACTCCAAATAAGTACTGGTTTATTAACAAAACCCAAAAAACCCCGTATGGCAACTGTGGAAATTTCATTCCAGTAACCATTCTCAAAGGGTGGAATAAGAGACCTTCTCTACTCTCTTCAGTCATTTAGAGTTTTCCCAAAACAGTAGGTTTTGCACTCTTAAAGCTCCCACATGCCCTTCCTGTTATGCTTCAGGACATCCAACACTTGACATCAGAGTTATCTTATGAGCAAAGTAGTCTTGTGGGCTGCAGATCAGCAAATTTTCCCTCAACATGATACCATTCATATCTGGTATCATCCATATGTTTGCTGTGTTTTCACAGCATGTTTTCATCTGGCTTCTTTATGAAGGTATTGAACAATACTATACCAGGCCTTGATTTTGGGCTACTCTGCTTGTTACCAGTCACCAAATGGATGTCAAACCACTAACTGTTACTCCTTGAGCCTGACAGTCCAGACAATTTTCACCCAGTCTGACTATACATTGATCCAACTCACAAGTCCTAGGTTTTTAAGAGACAATGTTGTGATAAAGCCTGTAAAAATATTGCTGCAGTTAAGGTATGCACTGCCCTACCATCATTCATATGGCCTGATAGTTCATTGTGAAAGGCAGGCAGGCATGATGTCACCTCAATAATATGCATTGACTGCTCCTAACTGTCTTTCACATGCCTGGAGAGCAATAGAATAGTTTGCATTCTCTGTTGTCCTTGGTGCAAGATTTTCTATCTGAAGTCTCAGCAGTGGCATCACATACAAGCAGCAAGTGCAAGGCTGCAGCCCTGTGACAGAGAGCTTGCAATGCTGAAATGCAGTGTGTTTCAGCATCCAACTTATATAGAATTCTGTTGCCAATCCATTCACTGAGATGTTAGAAAACCTTATAATTTGATCAGTGCTTGACAGTGTTTTGGCAGTTTTCAGAATGTGACATTTTCCATAGCAGTAACATAGAATTAGTGTCAATGTCAAAACCCATATATATCACTGCACAGAGATAAAGGGTGACACTGTTCCAGGGGAAAAACTGCTCAGTTGCTACAGTTTAAATCAAATAACAATCAAAATGATTTACTGATTTATTATCAACAACATATTGACTAATAATCACCAAAGCACACACAGCTGTGCAGTCATCCCTGAGGCTGCAAGCCCCTGAGTTGTAAGTACCCTCATGCTGCACCCTTCAGTGTTATCCCACTCACTGGAGTGTGGTGGCTCACAGAGCCTGGCAGGGATATGCTCTGTCCCACAAGGTCACAGTGCTGCAGGGAGACTTCTGTCAGTCTGAAAACAGCTTTGGCACTCCTGTGTTTTTTAATCAGTCTTGGGACATAATATATTCATTTAAGTCTTTACCTGTATTATCTCATGTTCAGGTATTAATTAATTGATTTTGGATTCGTATTCATCTCTAGTCCTTTCACTTTTCCTATTAGCTAACCCACAGACAAGTTTATGTGCTAATCACAGCTTTCTGCAAGACTCAGAAACTGGGTGAAGCTGAATATAATTGACTGCACCAAAACTCAAGGTATCTTACAATTACAATTAATATGTTGTGGTTTTGTTCTAAATGGTAGCTGGCATTCTGGTAATATTAGATGGCAGTGTCAAGTAACATCTAGAAGAACTTGATTTTTATACAAAATTGTGTGACTCTGAAAGCCATTAGATGTTATATGTTTGATATTCTCTTTGCATAACCCACACAAGTTAGAATTGTGTTTAATATAAAAATAAATCACAGGACACTAGTAGGAGATAATTTATGTGCTGCTTTTATTTCAATTTGTTGCCACTAATACCTAAGAAATTAATTATCTACAGAATGCCAAAACCATTATAGCCTTTGTTGTTAAAAACTATACTTTCAATTGCAGAACTTAGATCTCTCTGCTTTTGACACCTGACTCATTCTTGTGATGTATGTTTGTAGCCTGATTCAAACTGTTAACGATATAGGCAATCAAATAGATAGGCTGTCTACATCTAGAAGAGGAGGAAGTAAAATTGTTAGGGGATAAAGATGGATGGAAGACAGGAAAATGGCTGTTTCTGCTGAAGAATTGATAACAGTCTAATTGGAGAATCAAAATTACAAGGCTAAAGGTAGTTGTGGATAAGAATTCTTACCTTCCTATGGAACATATTTTACAGCTTTAATGTTTGTGTGTCTGTACATCTAGATGTAAAATATGCTTTAGTGTATTTTTTGTTGTGCTTATATCTGTAAGTATGCATGTCATGTATCTTTCTATGAAAGAAAGGCAGGTGAATATACAGGTGAAGTCATTCCCTCAACCTTCCTTAAGTCAATAACAAGATCATAATGAGTTCATCAGAATTAGGATTTTCACTTACAAATATTCCTAAGTACAAAAAAACATTGTTTGAGTAAAGGTAAGATAGTGTGTATTGACCAAATTATTTAATGAAAAAAAATACTGGTTTGTATAGATCTGTATGTGTTAGATGATAAATTTAAAGATGAAAACTGTAAATATCACTTAACCAAACTGAACTGGGATTTCCTAAATAACCAAATTACATCCAATAACTGCAGGTAAAATTCAATCCACATAAGTAATCTATACTGGGTTTTAGCTACCTAAAATCCACATAGCAATATTACAAGACTGCCTATCCTAGTAGCAGTTCTAAACTTATTATTTCTCTCCTTGTAGCCTGAAAATCCTCTGTTCAGAAGTCTTACAAATGAGCGCTTTACCTTCACAGAGACAACTAGTTGATGTTTAGATTTTTGTCCAGAACTTTCTGCCCAACCTCTGACTTGGTGTTTCAGAGGTCATATCTACCAGTCACATGCAGATGTCCCAAGTATGTTGCAGCACCTAAGGGAGCAATAGTTATTAGTACATAGGTATTTCACCTGCTCCATTTATTGTGTTGTGCTCATCTGCACTGACTACATTAAGGATTTTAGAAAACTGTGCCTTGTTATTTTTTTTTCCTTTTTCCCAAAAGCCTAGTATTTATATAAAACTTGGTAAAATGACACCTAAAATGATGATTCAGGAGGTAGGTTATGTTCATTGGTCACTTCCTCAGAATTTTTTTTCACTTAAGAATTTTCTTACTTGTAACACAAAAGAAATAAGAGATTTGAATATTGTACATGCAAATTAGGAAATTACATATATTGTAAGTTATAGCAAAAAATGCTATAAATATCAAGGAATTTGCCTTTGGTGTACTCCAATTATGAATATAAACTTCTTTTTCTTTTTAATAATAACACCACCATACAGTCTATCTTGTAACAATACGAGGGTAGGGAAGCTCTATAGAGGAATGTAGATAGGCTGGATTTCTGGGACAAGGCCAGTTCCATGAGTTTCAGTAAGGCCAAATGCTGGGTCCTGCACTTTGGCTACAACAATCCCCAGCAGTGCTGCAGGCTTGGGGAGGAGCGGCTGCAGAGCTGCCAGGCAGAGAAGGACCCTGGAGGTGTTGATTGACAGCAGGCTGAACATGAGCCAGCAGTGTGCCCAGGTGGCCAAGAAGGCCAACAGCATCCTGGCTTGGATCAGGAATAGTGTAGTCACCAGGATCAGGGAGGTGATCATTCCTCTTTACTTGTCTTTGGTAAGGCCGCACCTTGTATACTGTGTCCAGTTTTGGGCCCCTCTCTACAAAAAGGATGTTTTGGTGCTGGAGAGAGTACAGAGGTGGGCTACCAAGCTAGTAAAGGGTTTGGAGCATGTCTCTTATGAGGAAAGGCTGAAGGATCTGAGGCTGTTCATCCTTGAGAAGGCTGAGGGGAGACCATTGGTCCCTACAGCTACCTGAAAGGAAGCTGCTGTGAGGCGGGAGTTGGTCTGTTCTCCCTGGTGACAAGCGATAGAACAAGAGGAAATGTCCTAGAGTTGTACCAGGGGAGGTTCAGGATTGATATTAGGAAGAATTTCTTTACTGAAGGGGTTGTCAGGCATTGGAATAGCCTGCCCGGGGAGCTGGTGGAGTCACCATCTTTGGAGGTGTTTAAGAGCCGGATGGATGTTGTGGTTTAGTGGTTTTGACAGGGATAAGAATAAGGTTGGACTTGATGATCTTGAAGGTCCCTTCCAGATGAAACTATTCTGTGATTGTGTGATTCTGTTTAAGGGCTAATATAGAAAAGAACAAACCACAAAACAAGAACTATTTTGCTTAATTAACATGAAAGCAGTTTCATCCAATATGAAACAAAATAGGTGTTCTGTGACAATCTCAAATCAATTAGAAAACGTTACAGTGAGCTTTATGCATACTGTAAATAATTTGTTTTAATAGGAACTTGAGACTTAACAGAGGTAAGAGGAGTTAGATGTACTATGTGCTTGTGTACTCTCAATTAGTTTTCAATAAATGGGTGGAGAAATGGGGGAACAATGATTATCAGGTTTTAGAATTTTAGAATGGCCAGTTTGAGTTTCAGATACTGAGGCAAAGCTTGAAGGACAAATCCGCAATGACTTTTCTCACCATCCTGTCCATCATGGGGAGGAATGACAATTTTCACCAGCTGCTGAATTGCCCTGTGAGTCCAGCTAGGGCAGAGGAAAAAAAAAAAAAGACACTGTAAGAACAGAGTGCTGCCACAGCACTGCAATGCAGAATGTTTTAGAGAAAATCAATCATAAGCCAACTTGATAGATGGCTCAGATTTGATAGAAAGGCAGAGCTACACAACATGTCCTGCTTTTGCTTAGTTGCAATATATATACTGAACGTCCACATGATTTTATTAATTTTTAAGAGTCAGACAATATTGTTAAACATAAAAAGACATGCTTTGTAAATTCCATTAGACTTTGAGTGGGCACAGGAATCATTATGACTCAGAGACCAATGCTTTAAAACTGGAAATGCATTTCATATACAATTAAGCACTGTATTACTGTAGATTTAGTTTAAGTTTGAGATGAAGCAAATGAATGACATAAAACAGATCACATAATAGGGATAAAAGTAGAACTAGCAAATATTATCTCCCTGATAATTTTATGAGCTAAAAATTAGGCAGATTCTTTTTACAATTCAGAGCAAAACAAACAACTGCTATTTAACATATATATAAAAAAGATAATTTATTGTTAATGTTTAAATTATATTGATTTTTTAAATGTTTCTTTGCTATGAAAAAGATTTC